>JANAVB010041219.1:35560255-35784573 GCA_029216955.1 Iris pallida | reverse complement strand
TTAGTGTAACCCTAGTTTTTCTTACCTAGAAGTTGCCATGACCAAGAGCTTAGCCATAGGCTTAGAACACCAAATTAGTGATTTTTGGCCAAAAGGGTATTTTGGTAATTTTTCTAGGAATTATTTGGAATTATTTAGATTTATGTGATTTATTATTATTTAATTAGTTGATTAGTGTCATGTTAGCTTCTAACCTAGTTTACCCCTAGCCGTTTACATGTTGATCTCAGTATTTTAAAACACACTGTTAGAGTATAGTCTGGACTTACCCTGGAATCATGGATCACTACTGGACTCATTTTTACTGGACTCATCTTGTACTGGAATCATCTAGTATTGGATTATATGGACTGGACTCACACTGGATTACATTTTATACTGTCTGGACTTATACCATGTTATTCTAGTTCAGCTAGTTTACTACAGTCTTATTTGCCATGTTTTCTCTCTTGTTAGTTACTTTACTTTCCTTGTACCCTCACTGTTTCCCTACATCATTATCTGTATAAAACTGCCATGCTCATCTGTATAACTGTCTAAAACTGCTTTATAGTCTTTGTCATTTACTTGGGATTTCTAGATGAGATGTGCTCGTTCCTGTCCTGACTGGACCTGTTGAAAATATTACAGAGGATGAGGAGGAGGTCCTGGTGTCTACCTATTATGGAGCAGGACTAGATGATACTTATGTTTGGACCCTCAGCAGGATCCACCTGCAGCTGAGGAGTTGCCCCAGTAGTCTAGGCTAGTTTAGCTAGACAGTCTTTTCTGCTGTATTATCATTTTGTCTCACATCTGAGTTGTATTTTGAGATATTGAGATATGTAACTCTTAGACTTATTGTATTATGAGTTGACATTCTGATGTTATGTTATCCTAGACACTTGGACTTATTTCATCTATTCTACTGTTCTCTTTGAGTTATGTCTATCTATCTATCTTTCATTCTTCTACCTAGATGTGATTGAGATTGTTTCTGTTTGTCACCTCCATTCGGAGAGTATAAACTGTACAGGTACTTATATTGTTAGATGATTGACCTAGGACAACGTTCTACCGTCGACACTGCGGCGTAGGCTGGACGTACCCACTTCTCGTGCCCTTACTCTAGGGTACGGGTCGTGACACGTTTTAGTGGTGGCCCATGCAGGTCTCGAGTTTATGTAGTGGTATTCGAACTAGAGTATCACTACAGCCTGCGATAGGATTTGAGGAGTAGGCTTAGAGAGAGTGGATACTCAATCACTGTTAGGATACCTTGAGAGATCCTGGGATGACCCTTGAGAATCTCATTTGAAATTACGATTTAAACTTCTTTTCCCTTGATTGAATTTGATTTTGGAGGATTCACTGTAGAACTTTGAATCCTGGTTTTAGTTGATGATTTTGAAATTTTTTTGTAGTTGTTGATTTTAATTTCTTAGTGTTAGATTAATATCTTTTATTTAAGGTACTCAATCACATTTATGAGAAAATTCTTATTTTTTCTTGCCATCTAATTCTCTTGCTAATGCTTACCCTTGAAATGAACTGTCCCCTCTATTCTGCATCTTGCTTAAACTTTTTCTACCAAACTATGTGATTGTATCCCAAACCTGACTTACTCGACATTTCCTCAAATCAAGACTTATTGAGACCTTCTAACCTTGTACCTTACCTTGAATGCTTGACCCGATTGGTTAAGGATCTTGGACTATGTATTTTCTTCATCATTCCATCCTTACTTATATCTTATGCTATAAATTTATCCTTGGTTTTACAAGCTTATCCTTTTCGAGCTTGGTCATGATATATTTTATTGGGTGTACACCCACTAATATATTCTAATCAGAACCGGCACATGATGGTCTGATCAACCTATTGCGTTTTGGTTCGCTTTTTCATATATTAATCTACGTGGATAGAGACACAGTTAAACTTACCCTAGAATCTTATCCACAACAGCCTTGACAATTCTCCTTGGAATTATTTATCACCTATGAACCTCGTATTCATATCCAGTTGGATTAAATTTAATCATGACCTGGATCTTCATCATTGGATGCTCGTGCTCATACTTGATTTCATTAATTTCCCATCTTGCCCAATCTCGATTTATCCTAAAATTGATCAACTTAGATCGTGTCAAGACTAAAATCTATTTGTGATTGTTTGTACCTAAATTTTCAATTTTCTTTTTATGGAATGGTAACTTTAATGATTTCTCACTTGTTAATGACCCATTTTCATATAGGATGATAGACGACCCTATAGCCTTGATGATTGTTGTTCCCTTACCTTCCCAATTAGGACACCTTAGATTGCTGTACGTTTTGATACCATAGGACAGTATTGATCTAGAATGACTAGTGCACCTAGATGAGACCACAGACTGTTCCATTTAACCTGTCCCCCTGGTACCACTATTCATCATGATTTTGGTTCAATTTAGGCGATAGACCTTTCCCACTCTAAATTGTGATCACCGTAGACACATTACCATGACTTTTAAATTAGAAGCACAAGACTAGTTGTTTTCTCAAAACTGACTTCACATACCTGACCTAGACATGACATACTACACCCATGACCTTAGTGTCCCACTCAGGCATACCATTGTGTGCTTCATTTACTTAGTACGATTTTCCTGACCCGAGACTCCATCCTGATTACCCCATGGAGTTACTTTTGCTTTGGCTTCGATTTGAATTAAGGACACCTTATGACCTAAAACGGCCAGCCAATTTTTTGGGCATGACCCAGTATAGGTCTACTACCCATATTTTGCTTGTCGACCTTGTATGTTGCTAGGTAGTAGCTCGTCCCTGATTGTTGGAGGTTTGACCTAGGAGGAGTACGACCATCTAAATTTCGAGGACGAAATTGGTAGACTTGTAACACCCTGTTTTCTGAAATTGGGGATTTTGAAAATTTATTATTTTTATTATTTATTAGTGGTATTTTAGTCATGGTATGATTTTCTGGTGATTTTAGTTAAGTTAACCATTTCTAAAGTCATGCTAAGTCATGACTTATGACTTTGTGATTTTGGTTAGTATAACTTAGTGTAAACCCTAGTTTTTCTAACCTAGAAGTTGCCATGACCATGAGAGCTTAGCCATAGGCTTAGAACACCAATTAGTGATTTTTGGCCAAAAGGGTATTTTGGTAATTTTTTTAGGAATTATTTGGAATTATTTAGATTTATGTGATTTATTATTATTTAATTATTGATTAGTGTCATGTTAGCTTCTAACCTAGTTTACCCCTAGCCGTTTACATGTTGATCTCAGTATTTTAAAACACACTGTTAGAGTATAGTCTGGACTTACCCTGGAATCATGGATCACTACTGGACTCATTTTTGACTCATCTTTTACTGGAATCATCTAGTTTGATTATATGGACTGGACTCACACTGGGATCATTTTATACTGTCTGGACTTATACCATGTTATTCAGTTCAGCTAGTTTACTACAGTCTTCTTTGCCATGTTTTCTTCTCTTATTAGTTACTTTACTTTCCTTGTACCCTCACTGTTTCTCTACATCATTATCTGTATAAAACTGCCATGCTCATCTGTATAACTGTCTAAAAACTGCTTTATAGTCTTTGTCATTTACTTGGATTTCTAGATAGATGTGCTCGTTCCTGTCCTGACTGGACCTGTTGAAAATATTACAGAGGATGAGGAGGAGGCCCTGGTGTCTACCTATTATGGAGCAGGACTAGATGATACTTATGTGTGGACCCTCAGCAGGATCCACCTGCACTGAGGACGTGTCCCAATAGTCTAGGCTAGTTTAGCTAGACAGTCTTTTCTGTATTATCATTTTGTCTCACATCTGAGTTGTATTTTGAGAAGTTGAGATATGTAGACTCTTAGACTTATTGTATTATGAGTTGACATTCTGATGTTATGTTATCCTAGACACTTGGACTTATTTCATCTATTCTACTGTTCTCTTTGAGTTACTGTCTATCTATCTATCTTTCATTCTTCTACCTAGATGTGATTGAGATTGTTTCTGTTTGTCACCTCCATTCGGAGAGTATAAACTGTACAGGTACTTTATATTGTTAGATGATTGACCTAGGACAGCGTTCTACCGTCGACACTGCGGCGTAGGCTGGACGTACCCACTTCTCGTGCCCTTACTCTAGGGTGCGGGTCGTGACATTTTCCAGAGTTCGTCGTCGAAGATCACGTTGAAGCACCCACGTATGTCGAGCACCAGCGAAGACCCTTGCAGTTGCATATGATAGATCGCAGGGTGTCTCCATTGAACATGCCGAATCCCATATGTAGGTGCTCGAGACGCGGCATCGAATCAGCCACGCCTTTCCTTCTGCCTCGTTTTTCGTGTCCAGCACGAACATGTTCCTGAGCATAAAATCTGAGGGGCATGTTCCTACTCAGCTTGACCAGACGTTTGCAATACTTTCCGGCGGAAGATATTCCAGTCGACGTGATTTAGAGGCAGTAGCTAATGTCGAGTTCTTCCAGCACAGGGAGAAACTCCAGTGTCTCACGAAAGTTTCATCACTCACGTCGCACTTCGGAATGCGCAGCACCTTAGAATTTTCCCACTGTATTATAAAATAGGAAACATCAATAGAAATTAACAAAAGTATACGTAAAATTGGGTAATAGAAAAAAAAAGTATTAGAATAAGACCAAATAAAATATTGTACTGGCCTTAAACATGCAAAAGAGAAGGCTACTTCGTCGAGCTTGTACGCGGAGAAGGACCCTAGATATCCCCCACTGCGAGCCACGAGCTTCATCACGGTCAAACTAATCTCAGCGGTTTGCTGGGTCCTTCGGCACCACTGTACCAAGTCGACGTTAGACCAATGTCTAAGGGACCGTTGAGCGCCTTCCACCACGAATGGCAAACTGGAGCCACGTTGCACATTACCTCGTCCGCCGGCATCCCCGATAGTACCAGTATCATCGAGAGAATCTCGGTAGGATGACGGCCCATCCGCTGCAGTTGATCTTGCTCCTTTCCATTGCGACTGTTCTTCTTCTTCTTTCCTTTATTCTCTCTAGTCGGATGGGTTCTCTTCTTTGGAAAAGGCTATTTAATCCCTCGTTTACGCGGGTGTATGTAACCCGCTCGTGGAGGGTGTGACCGAACAAGGCACGAATCTATTGGGAAAATAACGAACACCACTGTATTAATATTAGCAATTAGTCGTTTGGGCTTCCAACATATTTGGGTGATGCCATCTCCCATTATGTGGCATCTGACATGGCAGATGACATAACAGCTGACATGGCAAATTTTAACCCCAAAAATTAATTACCCAAAATTTTTTATGTTAATGTTAAAGTCAATATTAATATTAATGTTAATGTTAATGCTAATGCTAATGTTAATGTTAATGTTAATGTTAATGTTAATAATATAAATATTAATATTAATATTAATCAATGTTAATTTAATATTAAATTATTTATTTAATTTATTGTTTTATTTTAATATTAATTTTATTGTTAAATTTTGTTATGTCAGCTGTCATGTTAGCAACCATGTCATATGCCACATAATGGAAGATGATCACCCAAATTTTTTGGGAGCAAATAGCATTTTCGTAATATTAGTTTTAATTATATTATAAATTTTAAATTAACAGAAAAGCCAATGTAGATTTATATTAATGCTACTATAAAAATTTTTCGATCATATCTCGATACTTACGTTTGTCGACCGAGTTACCGTCTTCATCATTATCAAGTTTTCATCCGAATCATCGTCATCGCTAGGGCGTGATGCCATACGAGCCTGGAGTTGCTCTCGTGCAAGACAAGATAACAGATTCACAATAGTGTTTATAGCTCAAATTGATAACATAAGCAGCGAAAGAAAATGTAGTATACAACAAATCTCTTTTATTGATAATGAACTGAAGGTTACAATGGCTCTGAATAGCCCAACTTAACATGCCAATTGGCTACAACGCTCATGATCTCTCTATCTCACAAAGGAGTACATTGTTCCATACATTATGCCTCTTTATAGCCAACAAGTAGTCTTCGGCTGAACATCTCCATGTCGCAAGTCCGAACGCCAATCGGTAGCTCCTCTTGAACGCTAACGACTCCATGCCTCGGCACGTCCAAGCCGAGACCCGCCTCGAGCCAAACATATCCTTAACTTGTCCACCACCGTGTCCCTGCGGCAGATACAGTTAGACATAATCTTAACATAAACATAGTGATCGTGCTCATCTATGTCCCATTTCGCCTAGCCTGCAAGGTTAGAACTTTACATAAGAAATCATATCATTTCACTCAACCAACCAACCGTAAACTTAAAATATGCATAAGGTGGCACCCTGCGCCTGCACCCAGCGCTAATCTCAGCCCACCGGCCCTATCTATATGAAGGTCACGGTGTTTCTGTCACGACCCGCACCCTGATTAGGGGCACGAGTACGTGATTACGTCCAGCCTACGCCGCAGCATCGGCGGTAGAACGCTGTCTAGGTCATCTGTAAATACTACAACTAAACAGATAAATGTACCTGTACAGTATATACACTCCGAATAGAGGTGACATAGCAAACATCTCAATCACAAATGTAAAACTAAGGTAGATAGTATGGAAAGAAAAATCGAATGATGAGAACATGAAATAAGTCCAAGATCCACACAAGTCCAGCTATACACAAACAACCCAGAGAATCACATAATATATAAAAACTACTACAGTCTAAAAAGTACTAGCTAGCTCGTAGGCCAGGCAAACCTATCTAAGCTATACTACTCAGGTGTGAGCAAAGTCACGTGGCTCTACTAATAAGCCACAGTCCGGGTCTACTCCATCAGACTCGACCCCATAATAGGTCGGGCATCAATCTCAGAATCATCTGTAATATGTCAACGGTATCCTGTCAGAAAAATGAGCAAGTACAAACACCAACAGCAGTTCCATATAATTGACAAATACTATAAGAGACAGTATAATGAAATATAAGAAAAGATATAGGCGACTTGGAAACCATTTGAAGCCGAGTTACAACCCTTGAACCAAACAAGGACCGGGGTTGTACCGGGCCTCCCCGACCCTGCTGATGTACTGGTGCTACCTGAACTGTAGCCGGTGCACCTCTCTCTACTACTGCTGCCATAGCTAGCTGATACAAGTTCTCCATGGTCTGTCGCAGCAATGACCATGGTCTGTCATCACGCAATGACCATGGATGGTTCGCCCGTAATGCATCTTTGGCATCCTTATGTGTAGGACTATGATCGCTTCGATACGGGTTGCTAGCCCAATATCCGAAGGATCCCAAACTTACTGATATCATAGCTTATCACAACACTGGACGGTCGTAACCCGTCCTAATGATGTGTACCATAAATACCATACATAATTCCCTCCTTTGAACTACTCAGTTGAATTAGATGATGTGCACCATAATACCATACATAATTACCAACACTGGACGGTCGCAACAATATCATAGCTTATTAAGTATATTATATTGACATTGCTTGTCCTCCATTCGGAGTTGACCGTTCTCGACAGGTTTTAATATTATAACTGTTGTTAGATAGTAGAACTAGACAGCGTTCTACGTCGTTTCTGCGGTGTAGGCTGGGACGCTGTCACACACTCATGCCCTTACTACGGTGCGGGTCGTGATAGGGTGTGCGAGAAAGGAACAATGTCGCTACCGATTCGGTTGGGACCGATAGGTCGGAAGTCGATCGAACGGGAACGATTGAATTAAGATCCATTCCACGTTATGGAATGGCTTATCTGGAACCAAGTCCCATATTCAGCGGGTTGCAGGTGATCGCGTAGGCGACGTCAGCGCAGCCAACCAGTCGCTCGCTTGAAGCAAGTCTAAGGCGAGTGGCTGACCTCCTTCGCCTCGTCCCTCTTCGACGTCACTGGCATCACAAGCCATCCTGGACGTATAGCTTTGTTAATTGGGGTCCTTTCAACACAAGTAGCTAGCTCCGATGCAAGTCCCCGCTTAACTTGTGCTGATCGAGGAACTACCCGCCTTGTCGACAAGTTGTCCACAACCGTGCGAAGACATATTTTCCTTTTAGTTATTAAGACATAGCCTATATTATCTTTGAAAACTCAATCCCTTTCCCGTGTTTGTGCCCTTGCATTTATCCTTTCATTCGCAACAATATTATCGATTTACCTAGGAAGGGGTCGAGAAGAGGGGGTCAGCCACTCACCTTGAGTTTACTTCAGGCGAGAGAATGGATCTTAATTCAACCGTTCCCGTTCGATCGAGTCAATCGATCCCGACCTATCGGTCCCGACCAAATCGATAGCGACAGTGTTCCTTTCTCGCGCACCCTATCACGACCCGCACCCGTAGTAAGGGCATGAGTGCGTGACAACGTCCCAGCCTACACCGCAGAAACGACGTAGAACGCTGTCTAGTTCTACTATCTAACAACAGTTAGATATTACAACATGTCGAGAATCAAGGGTCGTCGTCTAACCCAGCTATGGCAGTCTATTCTTGTGTATTGCTCCTTAAACCAATCCATTCCTAGGCCAAGGGACCGATTCGGCCCGCAGCAAAAGGGTCGTCGTCTAACCCAGCTATAGTCCGTGATGGCTTGACATTGCCAGTGGCCTTCACACCCTTTCACTGCTTAACAAATGCACGTGACACGGACGGTGCTTGCTATACTTCGATAGCCCAACAAAACTCTTTTCTAATGTGTTCGTGCAACGACTTGACAAGCAAGGGCTACGTCAAGCCTAGCATCGAGGGAACGTGCTGTGCACGCGTTCGACTTGGACAATCAAGTTCTTTGGGTGCATAGACTTATGCAAGAAGCGGTGAAATACGACTTAAACTATGGGACAAGCGAATGTTAATATTAATTGTAGTTCCAATTACATTTTAAATAAAAAAGAATGCAATTTTAACTTTAACTAGTTTGAAGTAAATGTTAAATCCAAAACTATTTTAAATTTTAGTAGTCATATTAGTTTCAAATATTGTAAATTTTAAATTAACATGAATGCCACGGTATTAGAACCTAGCTAGCTGATGTCACGTTGCTCGGGGCTCGGTTAGTGTTCGTCTAACCTCGTACGTGCGAACTAGTTATTAGTAATGATAACCAAAAATTAAATTTTAAGTTTAAAATCTAGTCGAGCTCGATCCTTCCTTTTTATCCTATCTCCCACACTCACTTTCTCTCTCTCTCTCTCTCTCTCTCTCTCTCTTTCGGGTTCTCTCTCACATGTTGTGTTCCTTAACACAGCAGATCCCGTAGCATTAAATGCTCTGCATGCGTTATCCTGCACAATTTAGTAATAACACTGATACCATATCATTAGAAGAGCCAAAAGTTGTCTTGGAAGTCGTAAAAAATTACTTTGTATTGTCTTCTCAATACTTTTTTGCATTGGAGATGACTTTTTAAGCTTATTGTCATTTGTGAATATAGCCGCCTATGCTAGTTATTGTCTTCTGCCTCATGCCACATAGGATACACAACACATAACAAGACAATAGGGTTTCGTAGCATTAAATGCTGCTGCATGCGTTATCCTACAGAAGAGGGCCACGTGGAGATTGCTGTTGCATGCTTCCTCATGCGTTATTAGCTACACAATTTAATAATACATGTACCCAGAAGACGAAAAAGTTGTGTTGTTGGAAGTTGTTTCCTTAAAATTATGCTTGCTCCTAGAATCACTCAAGATTTTTCATGAGCCATCAAAAGAGCCATGTGGCGGAGTTACAAGGAAGACGAAAGGTTGTGTTGTTGCCTTGCTGGAAGTTGTTTCTTCTGAATAATGCTTTTTGTACCTCCAAATTGTACTTTCAAACTGTCCATCCTTACGTGGCAGCTGACGTGATATGTTGATTTGGGGGCTGACGTGGCAATTTTTTTAAAATAAAACTAAAAATAAAAATTAACATTAAAGTTAATATTCAAGATTAACATTAACATTAATATTAATATTATCGTTAACATTAACAATAATTAATATTAACATTAACCTTAACATTAATATTAACATAAATTAAATTAACATTAAAATAACATTGATATTAACGTTAAATTATTATGGAAAAATTGGGTAGTTAACTTTTTGGATTAAAATTTGCCATGTCATCAGTCATGTCAGATGACACACTATTATTTAACATGCCACATCAGATGGGAGGCCTATATATTAGAGGGTCAATTTGGAGGTACGATATAGCATTACTCTTTCTTCTTGTATTGTTTCTTGTCCTTCGTTTCTTCTGCTGGTATCTACACACTCTATTTTCTTCAATGTCGACGTCACATGGAGAAAGTGATCGTCGTGTAGAAGATTTAGTCGATGAAGAAAGCCTCCTTTCAAGAGGACTGTCAGATGATTTGGATGATGAGCAAAGTTTGGAAGATGTTAGCTTAGGAGACAGTAAAGAACAAGATGAAGACATCGACGCAAACAACGAAATGTTATTTCGCATCACCCTTTCTAATGGATTTAAGAAATGCATTATATTTTTACATCTTTTCTCATGTTTATTTTGTTTTATTCTGTTCTTAGGGACGACGATGAATCTCCATTGGATTTCGATGTAGCGACGATGAAAAAATATTGCAATCTGCCAACATTAACAAAGATCCAACCATGCTCTTAGAAAGATATTGTTGGCCTACAGTTCAACTCTATTGAAGAAGCAGGGACATTCTACCGGATTTATTCAAAAGCATATGGTTTCAGTATTAGAAAGAACGAGGTAAAGAAAAACAAATCTGGGATGGTGACGATCCGTAGTTGGTGTTGTTCGAATGCAGGATTCATACACAAGAAATACAAGGAAGCTCCAAACATGGTTCGTGAGCCAAGAAGTGAAAGCAGAAGTGGTTGTAAAGCAATTTTTTCGTATTGGGTACACCCATAAAACAAAGATGTGGTCCGTCAAAAAATTTTATGTACATCACAACCATAACCTGGCGAATGATTATGAAACAGCTTTTTTGAGATCCCATCGTAATATAAACACCCGCAGAGTTGGAAGAAATTAAGATTATGAAGCAATCAGGGATGGGGACTGGACAGATATGGAATTTAATTGTCCAGAAGAAAGGTGGCTGGGATAATGTTAGATGGACGAGAAAGGATTTATACAACGCTCTAGCTCAAGATAGTAGAGCACTTGACAATGTTCGTGCTTCGACAACACTTACATTTCTTCAATCAAAGGAGAACAGTGACCCAGATTTCTTCTACGACTACAAGGTAGACGAAGATTCAGATTGACCCATCTCTTTTGGGCTGACGGTGCATGTCGATTCGATTACGAATTATTTGGAGATTCACTTGCATTCGATTCTACATATAAAACAAATAGAAGTCAAATACCGTTAGTGGTTCTAGTGGGTACAAACAATCATGCGATGACTTGTGTGTTTGGGTTTGCAGATCCATAATGAGACTGCAGAGACTTATTCTTGGGTTCTGGAAAAAATTCCTAGAGTGTATGAATGGCAAATTACCAGTGACAGTTCTCACGGATGGTTGCAGATCCATGAATAAAGCAATTGAGGATTTAATGCCCAGAGTAGTTCATCGAACGTGCTCATGGCATATCCTTAACAATGCTGCCAATATGTACACCGAGAGGGTTTTCACAATAAACTGAGTCTTCTGATTAAAAGTACATAGCACACTTGTTACTTTACTTTGAAGTATGTTGTTGTTACAATATCACAACTTTAGTTACTGTCCATGTTTTCTAAACAGGTACTATTCAGTCGAAGAATTTGAAAACCGTTGACAGCAGATGCTAACAGATTATAATATAGAAAACAATGAGTGGACCACTGCATTGTACAGAACGAGGAGCGATGGGTGGACACATTCCTACGTGGTAATTATTTTGGCGGTTCTACTGCGACAAATAGATGTGAATCTATAATGCATTTCTGAAAAGGTTTTTGAATGAGAAGCTGCCACTATGGAAGGCCCTTCAAAATTATGACTACGGTTTGGCGGCCTTACGTTATGGCCAGATGGGTAAGCATGTCAATGATAAACTCTCAACACCAGTTGTGAATCAAACTAGCATGGTCGTAATAGAAGGTAAATTTGCCGTAATTTACACTAAACGGTGTTTATAGATGTAAGGAAGGAAATCACACGTTCTGATGCATATACTGTTCTCCATCATCACATCGTAAGAGAGGCAGAAGTTTGTACTGTCCAAAAGTATTTGTCGCCAAACAGTGTCAACCGAAAGGTTACATTTCATCCGGCCGACAACATCATAAATTGTGAATGCTTGTGGATGGAGACCGAGGGAATTCCTTGTAGGCATATTTTTTCAGCAATGAAGAGATTGCAAATTAGAGATATTCCGAAGAACTTGATAAAATCTCGTTGGTTCAAGGATTGCAAAGAGAGTTATCTCTCCGGACCTGGCTCAGAAAGAAGTTTCATCCACCCGACATTATTGAGAGCAAAGGTATGGTGCTATTAATGAACAAGTTAATCTGTTTACATACTATTGTAAAGAATCAAGCAAAATTCAAGAGAGGGGAACGGAGTTGATGTCGTCTGTTCTGATGGAGTTGAAAGAAATGGTGACCGATATTGGTGAAGAAGAACAAATGGTAGCAGATGCAGTTCATGGAGTGCATGAAGCTTTAAAAGAGCCAAATCCGGTAGCAACAAAAGGAAGGCCTTCTCAAGGGAAATCAAGCCAGCCTACAGAAAGTCATCCTATCCCGAAGCCTAGAATATGTAGATTTTGTAAAAAATTGGGTCACGATTATCGTAATTGTAAAGTACGAAAGCGAAATAGTGATAAAGAGCAAATGGAATAAAATAAAACGTCGTTGACTTAAGATAAAAAAATATGTTCTCTAATGCAAAAGTTTGAGAAGACAATTAGATAAAAATAGAGAACATTAAATTCCAAGTTCAAAACGTAGTACATCAAAAATGGAGAAAATATGTTCTCCGTGCAGTTCAAAACGGAGTATTATTCTCCTTTTCAAATGACACGGTGAATTTCATTCTCCGTTTCAAATTAAAACGGAGAATGAACATTCTAATGTGTTTTTAACACTGGGAATCTTATTCTCCGTTTCAAAATAAACGGAGAATACCGTTCTCCGTTCCAAATTAAACGGCGAATAGAATCCTCAATCGTTTTAATATGGGAACGGCATTCTCCGTGAAGTTTAAACAGAGAATACAATTCTCCGTTACAAATGAAACGGAGAATTTCATTCTTCGTTTCAAATTAAAACGGAGAATGAACATTCTAATGTGTTTTTAACACTGGGAATGCTATTCTCGATGTAATTCAAAACGGAGAATGCTATTCTCCGTTTAATAAAAACGGATAAAGCTATTGTGGTGTCGTGGTTACAATGCTAGACTTGTATTTAAGAGGTCATTGGTTCAAATCTTGACTATAATAAAATTTTTTTTATTTGTACTTTTTTTGTAAGTTATGTATGGGGCCCATTTAAAAGGGAAAAAACTTTGATACAGGAGCCTATGTATGACATGTGGTCATCTCAAATTTATGTGTATATATATATGTTTACACGTTTTACAAAGCAAGAGGGGACCACATGTCATACATAGGGGGTATCAAAATTTATTTTGATACAGTAGGGGTATCAAAGTTTTGATACCCCCTATGTATGACATGTGGGCCCTATTAAAATTATGTGTATATATATGTGTACACATTTTATAAAGCAGGAAGGGCCCACATGTCATACATAGGGGGTATCAAAACTTTGATACCCCCTACTGTATCAAGAAAAAAACTTTGATACAGTAGGGGTATCAAAGTTGGCAGAATTCGAAGGGGCAGATTCATTGGTATTAATGGCATATAAATGGCAGTAGTTGGAAGAGTTTGTTCTAGTCTTACTTAGCTTTAATTGAGAAGGGGCAGATGCATTGGTATTGATGGAAATTAATTGAATTGAATTCAAAGTGGCTGCCTTTTTGGCGCATGAGTCCGAGTTGTTCCATGCCTATAAATGGCAGTAGTGTAGAGAGAGTTTGTTCTCGTCTCACTTAGCTTTTCTTGTGGAGATGGACTCTACCGATCCCCTGCCTTGGCAAGACTCTTTCCTCTTGGTCGTCGATCTCCTCGTTCGAAGAAGCTTTGGTGGTGAAGTCCTTCAGAAGATTGAGATGTGCCTGGGTTTGGATTTATTGCCAACCCACGCTCTGTCAAAGCGCCCGTATGTTGATTGGCTCGGACTATGCACGGTGTTCCTTTGCCGCCAGGAGTTTATTTCTTCAACATGTTCGATTGGTCCGACGATGCACGGTGGGAAGTCCTTCAGAAGACTGAGATGTGCATGGGTTTAGAGTTTATTATCGTTCCATGCTCTGTCGAAGCGCCAGCCAGGAGTCTATTTCTTCGACATGTTCCTTGTTGAAGAAGGATGGCTTTGCACGGTGCTCTGCCTCAAAGAATTCCTTTGCTCAGTGAGTTCCTTTGCTCGGAGGATGAACGATGAAGTGACTTGCCTCAAGGAGTCATCCAACAGTTCCTATGCTCTGACGATGCACGATGAATACCACGTGGACACGAACTGAAAGACGACATGGAACAACACTCCTTTACAGATGAAGCTTTCAATTGAATTCCTTGAGGCAAATCACTTCATCGTGCATCGTCAGAGCAATGGAACTCCCTGAACAAAGGAACTCCGTGCATAGTCAGAGCAATGGAACTCCATGAACAAAGGAACTCCGTGCATAGTCAGAGAGAATCAAAGTGCGAGTGCTCCGACAGAGTGTGGGTTTGGATTTATTGCGCTCGCACTTTGATTCGCTCTGACTATACACGGAGTTCCTTTGTTCATGGAGTTCCATTGCTCTGACTATGCACGGAGTTCCTTTGTTCAGGGAGTTCCATTGCTCTGACGATCACGATGAAGTGATTTGCCTCAAGAAATTCAATTGAAAGCTTCATCTGTAAAGGAGTGTTTGTTCTCTGTCGTCTTTTAGTCCGTGTCCACGTGGTAGATGGTATTCATCGTGCATCGTCAGAGCATAGGAACCGTAGGATGACTCCTTGAGGCAGTCACTTCAACGTGCATCCTCCGAGCAAAGGAACTCACTGAGGCAAAGGAACTCACTGCCTCAAGGAATTCCTTTGCCTCAAGGAGTTCCATTACTCTGTGATGCCCGTACGCAGCTCACATTCAACTTTTTTCTTGATAGTAGGATTTTATGTAGTATTTCAGACTTTCATAATGTACATGTAACTCAAAAAGTCAAACTTTTCGTGGTTATCACAATGTAAATGTAACTCAAAAAGGATTTTATTATAAAAGACAGCAGAGCAGACATTATAAAAGACAGAAGTTCTTATCCCATACCAACCTCATCATTGTAGTCTTGTTAGTCCATACCAACCTCGTCATATTCTATCATCTCATCTTCATTCTCCTTTTCAAACTAAACGGAGAATACATTCTGCGTTTCGAAAGACACGGAGACGTCATTCTCCGTTTAAATAAAAACGGCGAATGAACATTTAATGTGTTTATTATCCGTTCAAGACAGACGGAGAATGTTATTATCCGTTCCGAAATAAATGGTGAATAGAACCTCAAACGATTTAATTTAAACGGGAAAGTTATTCTCCGTTTCAAGTAAACGAGAATTCCATTCTCCGTTCCAACTAAAACGGAGAATATAATCTGAAGGGGCAGATTCATTAGGAATAAATGGCATATAAATGGAAGAATTCATTGGTATTAATGGCATATAAATGGCAGATTCATTGGTATTAATGACAATAAAAGTGACTGCAACTTGGCTCATGAGTTCGAGTTGTTAAATTTTGCCAATAAATGGCAGAAGTTGGGAGATCTTATTATAAAAATGACTGCCCTTTTGGCGCATGAGTTCGAGTTGTTTCATATGTAAATAAAAGTCAAACTTTTCGTGGTTTTGACATGTAAATGTAATTCAAAATGATTATATTATAAAAGCAGAGCTTATAAAACAGAAATTCCTTGCCCAATTACATCATAATTATATTGTTATTTTACAATGTCATTGCTAGTTCGTGTTACATATTTGCTTGAAAGCAACTCCTTAGCACATGCTAACCTCATCGTTGTCATCTTCTGGTGAGTTTATTGTCATTTTCTTCCGGTATTTCGAAGGGAGGAGTCGTCAACATATTCATATAATACGCCGTGTACAAGAGCAGTTGGGTGCCCGTTGTTGTGGGCAATTTAGAGAATAATTCAGCACTTTGCTCTCATACTCCTTCTTCGCCGGGCATCTCTCCCTCATCATATGACCTTTTCTCCTAGGATAGGCTCTAAGGTTTTCTTCATTAATTCTGCATCCACCTTGCACGTATCGTACGTGGTTAGCCTCAAGGAGTTGTAGTGTATCCAGTCGTAGGAGATAAAGTTGAATGTGAGCAGAGTATAGTGCTTGATGGATGCATTAAAGAGTGGGATGAATAGCAACTCTATGTCGTCCTCCAAACCCATGACGAAGTCTACTAACTCTGTTTGGATGTCTTCAAAGGCGCCGGGTTTGCGTTTTCTTCATTGGCACGTTGAACGATGGTCTGTTTCCCAAAAATAATACACAATATCATGAGTAATTTTTTTTTCTGTCATTTTTCATCGGTGTACACATGAATATGGATTTTTCTGTTGAATTCTTACCAATGTGTGGGCCATCATGAATGCAGACCACTTATGTGATTGGGGCGCCGACTTTTTCTTCTGGATCAATGGCACGTCCTTTGAACTAGACGGGGCACACCTTTTACTGCCTTGAATTTCTCTCAGCTTTCTTATTATTATGTCCAGTATGCCAGCCTCCATGTCGTCATAGTTGAGTATGTCTTGCATGTCTACTGCCGACAGCTGGACTGAAACTCCATTTTTACCCTTTTTTCGGATCAAATGTGTATACCATATCACTGTACATAAATTTAGTTTAGATTAAATTAATAAAGATAGATTCTCATTACATAATTGTGAAAAAATCTAGAAAAAACGAAAGAAAAAAGGGTTCACAATACATACTTTGGAGAATTCTTTCTGAAATTACGATGTCGATGTATTGTTTCTTTAGCTCTTCATCCGCATGTTTCCAAAGTAGAGTTCATCGCATTCCCTTAGTATGACATGGTTCTTCTTTAATTCAGCCATTTTGGCGTCTTCTCGAGATTTCGGAGCAGCATTAACCTTCCGCTTTTTATAGCCTCTCCAACTGTATTGCTTTTTATTAACCTCTTTCCCCCGATCCTCCTCTTCTTCTGACTTCTCTTGGAGCAGCAAGTTCAGCAGCTGCTTGAAACTCCTCACGCTGAAGTACTACAACCATGGCTTCGAGATCTTGAATTTTCCCATCCTTTCATTGGCTTCAATATTAAACGATTCAACTTTATTTTGAAGCTCCCTTTTCTCCTCAACGAGCCTTTTATTTGTTTCTCTGAGTTGCTCGGTTGTTCGCACTGAAATAAAACAAACAACAATGAAATGTATGATGTGAACCTAACACGGAGAATAACATTCTCCGTGTAATATAATACGAAGAATAGCATTCTCCGTTTGGAATTACACGGAGAATAACCTTTCCAGTATCGAAATGATAGGGAATAGCAATTATCCGTTTCAAATAACACGGAGAATGACTATTCTCCGTGTTATAATACACGAAAAATAGTCATTCTCCTGGAAGATTACAAATCAGAAATTTGAAATAGAAAAGATTTTACCTTGTGCATGTAGCTCTGATTTAAGAACAGAATTCTGCTTTCTCAAATCCTCCAGTTCATGCACAGAGCTCTCCATCACAACGTTGACTGCACGTTGTTGCTCTTCTTCTGCCTCGAGCACTTTCAGCTTTTCTTTGAGTTTCTCGTTCTCAAGGTTGGCTGCACGTAACTGCGCTCCTTGTGCCTCCATCTCTTTTAACTTTTCTTTGAGTTCTTCATTCTACGTAAGAATATCAGAATGATGTCTTCTCAAATCCTCCAGTTCATGCACAGAGCCCTCCATCACAACGTTGACTGCACGTTGTTGCTCTTCTTCTGCCTCGAGCTCTTTCAGCTTTTCTTTGAGTATGGCATTCTCAAAGTTGGCTGCACGTAACTGCGCTCCTTGTGCCTCCATCTCTTTTAACTTTTCTTTGAGTTCTTTATTCTGCGCAAGAATATCAGAATGATGCCTTCTCAAATCCTCCAATTCCTTTGCTGAGTCGTCCATCACAGGGCCCATTTCATGATGCTGTGGTATCCGTTGTTAATCAAAATTATCCCCACCTGCTTCTTGGTGTTCTTCCTCTTCCTCTTTTTCAACTTCTTCTATAGGTGGCTCATCTTCTTTGTGCCCTTCTTCTTCCCCAACAGGTATAACCAGATCTTCAAATATCATCTTCGGTCTCATTTTGTTGTGATATTTGGTCTTGAGGAAGTTTGAGATTTCGTACCCATTCCATGTGAAAAATCTTGGATAATCAGGAATTGGGACGAACTTCCTTTCCTTGAATTTACTATGTTCTGCAAACCAATAGAGGAAGTATATTGTGCAACCTTCCAATTTGTGGAAAGCCATTGAGTAATCCCCCTGTTCAGTTTTGCTTCTACTCCTCTTTATGCTATCCATTACATATGCCAGGATTAACTTTGGCCAGCATATACTGTTGATGACGTCCACACTGTCTACCAAGGCCAAGAATCTGTACGGCAAATTTGAACCGCCAGACTTTGTGAAGAATACTGTTTGGCACAAGTGGAAGATTATTAGCTTGGCCAAATCATCTGGATTAATAGCGTTATCTCTGCCACGAAGCCGTCGTAACAATTCAAAGAACTTTTCTCTGACTTCCTTATTCGTGACTTCTGAGTGTTTGCCCTTAGTATTAGCCAGCAATCTTGTGAAGTGATCTCTACACAGGCTCAATGATGCTGGTGGTGAGGGCTGCTGTTATTTTTTTCCTTTATCAATCTTCTGTAAGAAACATCATCAATGCTTTCTTCATTCAGCGGTAGACCGAATATGATTGTCATATCCTTGACGCTTGGCACGATTTTAACAGTGGTACTCAATTCAAAGCACCCGACGCCATTTTCTTCTTCTGTGTAACTTGCAATTAAATTCTCAAGTCCTTCCGTTACCTTGGCCACTTCGGAGATGTGGACTCTGTTTTGGTAGAAAATCTCGACAAAATTCCAGAAACCGGTATTCTTCAAAGAACCAATAACTGGCTCAGGTAAACGGCCAACATCTCGATTAACCTCCTCCATAAGATTTATCATTGGCTTGAAGGTAGAACGAAAAAGTCTTGAATCCTTATTCCTGACAGATTTTTTTCTACAAAATAAAAAAAAACAAAAAATTAGGTCGGAGAATGTCCATTCTTATGGGTTTTAACACTGGGAACGACATTCTCCGTTTCAAGTTAGACGGAGAATACCATTCTCCGTTCCAAATTAAACGGCGAATAGAATTTAACATTCAAATGCGTTTTATGACAGAGAATGTCATTTTCCTTGTAATATATACAACATTTGCGAACGTAAAATCAAAGTTATACCTTCTGTTTGCACTTCTTCTTGCACTTCTTTTTGTTTAGCAACTTTTTTCTTTTTCCTTTCTGCAACTTTCTTAGAATAGGGTTTCCGTTGTTCTCCGTCTATCGCTTTTGGATTTTCTGTAACTGGTGCATCTTCTCTAATTGGTGATGCTGCCGATGATGATTCTGCCGCTGATGCCGACATGGAATGGGTATAGTACGAATGGGGAGGAAGGTTTGAAGATTTTGGAGGAGAATGACCTAGGTTTGAGTACAGAGTGGATTATGGAAGAAGAGGAAGCTTCGAAACGGTTTTTTTTTTCTTTTTTTTTAATCAAAGGGTTCGGGGGTGTTTTGAATTAATTAGAAGGGCAAAAATGTCATTCGATGGAAGGGCAAAAGACTCCTTTCTGCTTAATTATATTAATTTGAAGGACAAAAATGATTCTGCTTAATCAAAAAGAATCGAAGCCGTTTGACAAAAATGTTATTACAACTCAACAAAACAAATGAACATAATACATTATGGGTTTCCATACATTAGATATAAAAGAAGAAGAAAAAAATCATCGTCTTCCATATTCAATCATTTTCAGATTGGACTTCTTTTTTAGCTCTTCATTGTGCTCTGAAGTTGTAATCCATTCAGCAGCTCTGCGTCTTTCTTTTCCCGCATCAAACTGCATATAACAAACATAACATCAAAAATATTGCTCTAAAAAGTTGAAGTTTTTGACGACATATTTTCAGACTTACATCGAGAAAACGGTAGTCTAGACTACATCGGTCTTTCATGAATGATATTACAAAAATCCCACAATCAACATAATTGCCTTGGAGGGGAACATAAGAAGGACGTTTTATTGCAAAAGTAGAAAAGCTGAACTTAGCATCTCTCAACTTCAAAATCTCTTCTTGGAGAAAGAGATCCAAATTTGAAAGCTACAATTACCAGAATACAATATGTATTAGTATACCGCGTATCTTGTACCCAATTCATAAAAATTGATGACTATGAGCTTACTATTTCTTTTATGACTGTTTTGCTTTGAATCAGATCATCTTTAGATGCAAGTGAGTCCCAAATTTCAACAGTCCTTTTTTTAACCAGAACTCTTGTAAGAGTATAGTGTTTGCCCAAATGAATGGGTATGTATATCTGAATTAGGATAATTAGGTAAAACAAATTAGTAAATTTTCAAAAAATTAGGATTAATATTTAAACATAAATACATTAATACCTTTTTACAAGTGCTTAAAGATCCCATGTAATCCTGAAAATATTCAAACTTCTTCCATGGTTCATGAGACTTTTTGACGGATAGAGGTAACGTTGCTTTCTACATACACATCAATTAATACATTATAAAGGACAAACAAACGAAAAAATTGTTAATGCATATGCATTGAAGAATAAAATGCTCACTCACCGACATCCTTATTGGTAAAAACCATACATTAGCTTTATTGGAGGTTCTTTTCCGTTCCTCCGCGGTGAGAAGAGCAGAGACAATACCTACAATCTGAATAAATCATTAAAAATGTCAACGATGGAATCGAAGTAAACATAGATGGCATCTAATAAGAAATATACTATATATACATACCCCATTGCTAATTTTCGTTAAAGGAGCTAAGGTCTTCATCTTCCACCGAGACACATAGTTTTTGTTGCAAGATGATATTATTTCACTAAGAAAAGAAACGAATAAATTAGGAGAAAAAAACTGTTGGAATTAAATCAAAACTCATATTACTTACTCGTCAGGTCTATCATCTGCAAAAATATAGTCATAATATCTCGAAGAAACACTAGTACAATTGCTAGGCTTCGAGGTTGAACCCCTTATTAAATTTTTCGATGGTGTGACCGAATGTAAATTTTTACGCATTCTTTTAGAAGGACTGCTAAAGTCAGTTTCTTCTACAGGGTCCAATGCGAGAAATTGGTCCAATGCTTTACTACGATACTGTAGCTCCACGTCCTCCTCTTCGGAAGCAGATACAACGGAAACCACCTTCACATTATTAAATACTCCAGATGAAGATGCCTTCTTCAAAGCTGGAGATTCTTCAATCTTCTCCAAACGTCGAGATAAATTCATTTGTTCAAATTGTATTGAACTAAGCAAAGAATTGATCGATGCAACATCAGCTGAAATCTTCGACAGTTGTTGTACAATCCTGTGCAACATACGCGGAATGAAGGTTTCATTTGGAGTTGACAACCAATCTTCTACGTCTTCTACATTTCCCCCCACACGAGTAGACATATTGAGAACAAGAAAACTATTATATTTCAGAAAACTATTCTATGTATTTAAGAATGAATAATAGTACTATGAAACAAGAAAACTATTGTATATATAGCAAGAGAGAAGTAACAAAAGTGAGGAAGATGGAAAGACAAATAAATTTCGAGACTAGCAAACAATCTACTAGCCGTTTGATTGAGGAGGGCTCGAGAAAGATTCTACTATCCGTTTGAAAAATACAAAAGGTTATCGTGATCAACTTCAATTAAGGAACTCTATAAGAGGTTTAATTCCGCTTGATTGAGTAACTCGACGAATTCCGCCGCGAACCGGAACTTCTTCTTCTTTTCTTCTTCATCTCCGTTTCTTCTTCCACCACCACCACCATGCCCTGCAGCTTTATAACAAAAATATTAAATTGTTAGATGAAACAAAAAAACTAACTACGGAAAGATTACTAAATCAAAATCAAACAGAACACATATTCATAGAAAACATGAGATTAAAGATGAAAGTGCCACAGAAGCAACACCACAATTTTACAACAACTAAGCAGACTCTGCTAAGCAATAACTAAAATTAGGATTGTGTCCTCTTTGGATTTAATTTACACAAAGAAGAGATTTGAGAGAACGAGCTTTTGTCAGCTTCACAAATGTACCATTCTCCGTCCTAAATGTACCATTCTCCGTCCATTCGCCGTATTAAAAGCAAAGAGAATGGCCATTCTCCGTGGTTAAAAGCAAAGAGAATGGCCATTCTCCGTCCATTCGCCGTATTCACCGTCCATATTCGCCGTATTAAAAGCAAAGAGAATGTCCATTCGCCGTATTCTCCGTCCATTCTCCGTCCTAAATGTACCATTCTCCGTCCACATCGCCGTATTAAAAGTAAAAAGAATGGACATTTTTCGTCCATTCGCCGTATTCACCGTCCATTCGCCGTACTAAAGCAAAGAGAATGGCCATTCGCCGTATTCTCCGTCCTAAATGTACCATTCTCCGTCCTAAATGTACCATTCTCCGTCCATCCGCCGTGTTAAAAGCAAAGAGAATGGCCATTCTCCGTGTTAAAATCAAAGAGAATGGCCATTCTCTGTCCAAAAAATATTCTCCTCAAAAATATTATCTTTAGAAAAGTTAAAAATAATTCGCCTGACCTCAGAAGCAGGTTTCCTCAGTTCACCACCACCACCATGACATGTAGCTTTATTAACAAAATATTAAATTGTTAAATGAAAAATAAAATTTCAGACAATGGCATGGACAGTAAAATTAGAGCGGCGCCGCTGGTACTTCTCCTTGTTCGAGGAGGTCTCGACGACGTCCGACGCGAAGCGGACCGATTCTTCTCGGCGCAGCTGGTACTCCTCGTTGTTCTAGGAGGGCTCGACGACGTTCGACGCGATCCGAACCGATTATTATTTCCTTCTTCATCTCCGTTTCTCTTTCCACCACCACCACCAACACCACCACCACGACGGCCTGTAACAAAAAATAAAAAAAGAATAAGGTTCAGATTAATTTGGATGGACGAAAGATAGAGTAAATATGAGTTAATTTAGGGTGTTCATTGAAAAAATTAAAGTGAAGAATGACCTGCTAAAGCAAGTTACCAACAGGTCAAAAGTCTAAATCAGCATTAAATGATGTCTCCTGTATTATTTTATCTGAATTTAATTTGAACCGTTGGATTAATATCCAACGGTCCAGATTTCGGATGTATCGATACATCCATTTCCAGCGGATGTATTGTAGAATTTTCCTATATATATATATATATATATATATATATATATATATATATATATATATATATATATATATATATACACACACAAAAAAAATATATATATATATATATATATATATACACACACACACACACACACATGTTGGAGTGGGTGGGGTTCCCAACCTATGTGGAGAAGACCCCGGAGTGCGACGAGCGCCGTCCGATATCGGAGAAGCTCGGGAAGTAGGCGACGGAGTTGCTGCTGTTGCTGCTGGAGCTGCTGGAAGCAGGGGATCCGAGTTCGGGCCAAACTCGGTCCCATGGCGAGTTCGGGCCGAACTCGGTCTGGCCGTTCCAGGGTTTGGCCAGTAGGTGCTGGTTGCCCCACACAGAGTTCTGGCCGAACTCTGTGTCGTCGGGGGCTGAAGCGATTTTTTGGATGAGTTTTCATCATTGGATCTAATCCAACGGTCCAGGTTGGTTGCGGAATTAGGGAGATATATTGAGTTTTCTCAACCCTAATTCATTATCGTATTATCGCATTGGACAACACAAGTTTGAGAGAGAAGGAGGCAAGAGTGCCATTGCAACTTCGGAGAAGAAGACGGAGGATCGAAGGTCGTTTTCGAAGGAGATCGTGTTTCGGGTAATCTCTACTCGTCGTTCTCGTTCTTCGTAGCCTTGTGATCATTGTTCTTGTCTCTGAGTGTTGTGGGGATCCGATTTGGATCGGGAGGAGTTTGTAGAGGGTGTAATTCTTCTATTCCATTAGTGGAGGCTTCTCAGGGTTGGACTCCGATCGTCCCGTGGTTTTTTCCCGCAAGGGTTTCCACGTCAAAAATTCTCTGTGTCTGCGTGGTTGTTTTTGTGTGCTTGTTTTTGGGTTCGTGCGTTGTTTGCTCGGTCCTCTCGCAGGTACTCTCCGGTTTGGGGAAAGGTTTCCGCGCTTCTTTCCCAACATAGTGGTATCAGAGCTTTGGGTTCAAAGGGTGTCAGGAGTTGACAGAGGAACCAGAGAGGAGAGATGGACGCGAAGCCGGTGCGCATGGTGAACCTTAATGGCACAAACTATCATTATTGGCGGAGCAAGATAAAGGATTTGCTATTTGTCAAGAAGCTGCATCTACCTGTGTTTGCAACCGAGAGGCCCAGTGATAAATCCGAGGAGGACTGGAAGTTCGAGCACATACAGGTGTGTGGGTACATACGGCAGTTTGTTGATGAGAACGTGTACAACCACGTTGCCAATATTGAGCACGCGAAGACGTTGTGGGATAAGCTGGAATCCTTGTATGCGAAGAAGATCGGGGTAAACAAGTTGTTCCTGATCCGAACGATGATGGGTCTGCGGTACAAGGATGGGGCGTCTATTACGGATCACTTGAGTGATTTTCAGGGCATGGTTGACCAGCTATCTTCTATGGGAGTCAAGTTCGACGACGAAGTTCAGGGACTGTGGCTGCTGTGTACCTTGCCAGACTCGTGGGAGACCGTACGAGTATCTATGATCGCTTCTGCTCCAGAGGGCGTGGTCAGTCTGGAGTTTGCCAAGAGCGGGGTGTTGAATGAAGAGATGCGGAGACGTTCTCAGGGCACTTCATCCACATCCCACCACTCAGAGGCACTTGTTTCAGAGAGCCGCGGAAGGGGCAAAAGCAGGGGTCCAGGTGGTGGCAGAGACAAGAGCAGGGGGAAGTCCAAGGGTCGGTACGAGGACTCAGAGTGTTATCATTGCGGTAAGAAGGGCCATATCAAGCGAAATTGTTTCGCTTGGAAGAAGGAGAAGAAGGGCGACAAGGGGAAGCAAGAAGAGAACACTACAGCGACGGCCTCGGTACATGGAGGCGATGTGATCGTCGTAGGTGATGAGGTCATTACTAACCTCGCCTGCGATGACAATTCTTGGCTGGTGGACTCAGGGGCTTCAGCACATGTATCTCACAATAGGGCACTGTTTGCCACTTACACGACAGGCGACTGTGGCGTGTTGAAGATGGGCAACGGAGATGTGTCGAAGGCGGTTGCCATTGGAGATGTGCATTTGAGAACGAAGACGGGTGCGGTTCTTGTTCTCAAGGATGTTCGTCATGTCCCTGATATCCGTTTCAACCTGGTGTCGGTTGGAAGGTTGGATGACGAGGGATTCTTCAGTCTCTTCGGGAATAGTCAGTGGAAGCTTTCCAGAGGTTCGATGGTGATTGCCAGAGGAAGCAAGAAGTTCGGTCTCTACTATATGGAGGGGAGCGCAGAGGGGGCACAGGAGGTGAACGCCGTCAGTGACGCGTCTACCGAGTTGTGGCACAGGCGGCTCGGCCATATCAGCGAGAAGGGGATGAGCTACTTGGTGAACAGGAAAGTGATTCTGGGGCTCAAGTCTACAAAGTTGGAGAAATGCACGCACTGTTTGGCTGGGAAGCAAAGTAGGGTGTCTTTCCAGAGTCACCCAAGTTCGAGGAAGCCGGCGTTGCTCGAGTTGATTCACTCGGATGTCTGCGGTCCTATGAAGGTAAAATCTCTTGGTGGTGCTTCTTACTTTGTGACTTTCATTGATGACTGTTCCAGGAAGGTTTGGGTCTATGCCTTAAAGACCAAGGATCAGGTGCTGCCTACTTTCAAGGAGTTTCAGGCCTCAGTTGAAAGGGAGACGGGCAAGAAGTTGTTGTGTGTTCAGTCCGACAATGGCGGCGAATACATCGGTCCCTTTGATGCGTATTACAGAGAGCAAGGGATACGACACCAGAAGACTCCGCCAAAGACACCTCAGCTCAATGGTGTAGCGGAGCGCATGAACAGGACACTGATGGAGAGGGTGCGGTGTTTGCTGTCAGAAGCAAATTTGTCGGGCAGTTATTGGGGTGAGGCTCTTCTCACAGCTGCTTATATTATTAATTTGTCTCCTAGTGCTCCTTTGCAGGGTGATGTGCCTGACAAAGTATGGTACGGCAAAGAGCCGTCATACAATCACCTGCGGGCGTTTGGTTGTAAAGCCTTCGTGCATGTACCGAAGGACGAGAGGACCAAACTTGAGCCGAAGACGAGGCGATGCGTCTTTGTCGGCTATGGTCGGGATGAGTTTGGCTATAGACTCTACGACCCAGTGGAAGGAAAGCTCTACAGAAGCAGGGACGTGGTGTTCGTCGAGGATCAGACCATGACCAACACTCAGGATTCCGAGACGCCTTCTGAGGCTGAGGAATTGCCTGAGTTAGAGTCATTTCGCTTCGAGCAGTTTCCAGAGGACATCGCAGAGGATCCAGTTATGGGGGAGCCGGTACATGGAGTTGCTCCCAACCTTGATCATCAGCCTGCTGATGGTGGTCAGGGTGTCCCTCAGGAGGATGAGCATGCCGGAGAGGTAGTTCCTGAAGGGGAGGAGGCTGTCGGTATACAGCCAGCACCAGTGGCTCCACTGAGAAGGAGCAACAGGGATCGTCGACCATCTACGAGATACTCGCCGGATGAGTATGTGCTACTGACTGACGGGGGAGAGCCCGAAAGTTTCGCAGAGGCTTTGGAAGACGAACACAGGCAGGAGTGGATGGTGGCTATGCAGGAGGAGATGAGTTCCTTGCACACCAATTCCACTTATGATCTGGTGCGGTTGCCAAAGGGCAAGAAGGCTTTGAAGAATCGATGGGTGTTCAGAGTGAAGCAGACGGATGATGCTACTCGCCCTCGATACAAAGCGAGGCTGGTAGTCAAGGGCTACGGTCAGCGGAAAGGCGTGGATTATGATGAAATCTTTTCGCCTGTCGTCAAGCATTCGTCTATTTGGGTGGTGCTAGCATTAGCAGCCAGTTTCGACTTGGAGGTCGAGCAGATGGACGTGAAGACGGCATTCCTCCACGGTGATCTTGAGGAGGAGTTGTACATGGAGCAGCCGGAGGGATTCTGTGAGAAGGGCAAGTCACATTTGGTCTGCCGGTTGAAGAAGAGCTTGTATGGTCTGAAGCAGGCTCCGAGGCAGTGGTACAGAAAGTTCGAGTCGTTTATGGGGGAGCATGGTTATGCACGGACGACGTCGGACCATTGTGCATTTGTGAGGTATTTTGCCGATGATGATTTTATCATCTTATTGCTCTATGTTGATGATATGCTATTAGTGGGTCGGAATGCCACTAGGATAGCGGAGTTGAAGCGCCAGCTGGGCGCGACCTTCTCTATGAAGGATTTGGGCGCAGCGAAGACTATTCTTGGGATGGAGATCAGCCGAGAGAGAGAGTCCAAGCTGCTACACTTGTCCCAAAAGAAGTACATTCACCGGGTACTTCAGCGTTTCGGGATGGACGGGTCGAAGAAAGTGAGTTCCCCCCTCGCGGCTCACTTTAAGTTCACTGAGGAGCAGTGTCCATCTACCGAGGACGAAAAGGAAGATATGGAGCGGGTTCCATATGCTTCAGCTGTGGGAAGCCTTATGTATGCCATGGTGTGTACGAGGCCAGATATTGCTCATGCAGTTGGTACGGTTAGCAGGTATCTTTCGAATCCTGGAAGGGTACACTGGAGTGCGGTCAAGTGGATTCTACGATATCTTCAGGGCACTGCTGGTTGGAGACTTTCCTTTGGTGGTGACGAGCCGAAGCTGGTTGGGTATACCGACGCTGATATGGCTGGAGATGTAGACACGAGGCGATCGACTTCGGGCTACGTGATGATGTTTGCGGGAGGAGCAGTATCGTGGCAGTCGCGGTTGCAGAAGTGTGTTGCCTTGTCGACGACAGAGGCAGAGTACATTACGGCGACGGAGGCTTACAAGGAGCTGTTGTGGATGAAGAAGCTGTTGCAGGAAATGGGACTGAAGCAAGAGCAGTATACTTTGCTTTGCGACAGTCAGAGTGCTATCCATCTTGTGAAGAATCAGACGTTTCATAGCCGGTCCAAGCACATCGAGACCCTGTATCATTGGATACGGGATGTGGTTGAGAAGAAGGACGCGGAGCTTGAGAAGGTGCATACAGATGACAACGGAGCTGATATGTTCACGAAGATTCTACCAAAAGGGAAGTTTGAGTACTGCAGGCAGGTCGTCGGGATGACGACGTCCTCCCCATAGTTGTGAAGGGGGAGATTTGTTGGAGTGGGTGGGGTTTCCAACCTATGTGGAGAAGACCCCGGAGTGCGACGAGCGCCGTCCGATATCGGAGAAGCTCGGGAAGTAGGCGACGGAGTTGCTGCTGTTGCTGCTGGAGCTGCTGGAAGCAGGGGATCCGAGTTCGGGCCGAACTCGGTCCCATGGCGAGTTCGGGCCGAACTCGGTCTGGCCGTTCCAGGGTTTGGCCAGTAGGTGCTGGTTGCCCCACACAGAGTTCTGGCCGAACTCTGTGTCGTCGGGGGCTGAAGCGATTTTTTGGATGAGTTTTCATCATTGGATCTAATCCAACGGTCCAGGTTGGTTGCGGGATTAGGGAGATATATTGAGTTTTCTCAACCCTAATTCATTATCGTATTATCGCATTGGACAACACAAGTTTGAGAGAGAAGGAGGCAAGAGTGCCATTGCAACTTCGGAGAAGAAGACGGAGGATCGAAGGTCGTTTTCGAAGGAGATCGTGTTTCGGGTAATCTCTACTCGTCGTTCTCGTTCTTCGTAGCCTTGTGATCATTGTTCTTGTCTCTGAGTGTTGTGGGGATCCGATTTGGATCGGGAGGAGTTTGTAGAGGGTGTAATTCTTCTATTCCATTAGTGGAGGCTTCTCAGGGTTGGACTCCGATCGTCCCGTGGTTTTTTCCCGCAAGGGTTTCCACGTCAAAAATTCTCTGTGTCTGCGTGGTTGTTTTTGTGTGCTTGTTTTTGGGTTCGTGCGTTGTTTGCTCGGTCCTCTCGCAGGTACTCTCCGGTTTGGGGAAAGGTTTCCGCGCTTCTTTCCCAACAACACACACAGTAAGATGAAATTATATTTGTGAGTATGACATGATACAACGTTTATGAATAGTTTTCATTATCACATGAGGATAGAGTCCTTACCAATTGGTAAGGTGTGTATTATATATATTCTTCTTATGTAATGTCTTGAATTGCACAGTAAACATACTTTGAAAAGTTTGAAGTGATTACTAAGGTATTGATTGCAAATACCATTTTTTCTGTGTCAATCTTTCTGTTGCACATGGAAACATAACTGAATAGTATAAAGTATCAAATCAAATAATCATGGACATGGCAATGATTTTTTTGCCTGATTATTTAGATTTAAGTATATGATTATTTGATTTTTTTTTTTCCTGTGTCAATCTTTCTGCAGGTAGTTGTTCCTTTTTGGCAGTGTAGATGTAAATTCAAGTCCTCACAACTTTCTGAGTGAATAATTTTCATAAAGGACAAGGTCGAATACGAAATGAGTTATTAAGCAGCAAACATTTATTTCCTTCTCTGCTTTTTATTTTGACTTGATTGATTTTTTATTCTCTGTCTTAATTCATCTATATTATTGCAGGAATTGGTATTCATCATTGCCATCCCCACAACTTGATTTATTCTAACATGTTAGGGTTTTCATTTTGTTAGGGCCAGTCCATGCAAAACATGGAATTGTCTCGAAAAGAGGCAGAAGAAATAAGGTCAATGTTGAAGTGAACATTTTTTGTCCTTCTTCTATCACTCTATTTAATCAATAGCACATCTTCCAGTCCCTAATTTTTACTGATGAAAATACATTGCAGTCTCCCAATCCAGCGCTCAACACAAAAATAGCGAACCTTATGGAAATACCACCATTGGCTTTGTTATCCTGTGAAGTGTCTCATGATGAGCCTGTTACTCTGATCCTCTCCTGAAACTATGGAGGAAATGTACTCCAGGCTATTCCTCCTGCTAATGTTCCATCTTCAGGTTAGGCCATATTTTCCTTAGCTCATCACTGGTGTTATTTATAGTATCCAAAAGAAAATTTATTGTATACATCACACGACAACACAATCTTTGATTATAGAATTTCTATTTGTAGAATTTCTATTTGTAGTTCAATAATAAAAAAATTGCAAACTGTACACATAGTATGGTTTAGTCAAGGTGACAACAGGGAATGAAAGCCCGACTTTGGAAGTTTTGTAACACTAGAAACCATGTGAAGATGTTATGGCTTGCTAATTGTTACAAAATATACGATCTCAGTAATTCGTAATTATTCAAACTTTTAATGGAAGAATGTGGTTTCTGAGCATGTAAAACTAAGGTGAAAATTTTAAGGAGGAGCATGTAGTGAATTGATTAATGATAATCAGCGTAAGTCCTATCTTAACGACATCCAATGGCATCTTGATGCAATTCAGACACGAAATAACACATATGTTACAAATGTGTCATTTCCCGGAACTGGTATAATTTTGGTGCATAAATGACCTACTCTAGAAGTGATATCAAGTATTTTAGATGACAATGCAAGTCCAGGAACATGATTTACTCATTAAATTTAATGATCAGTATAATTTGCATTATCAAAGTTGTTAGTACAACATCAATGCACATATGATTTAACTTGTGGTGTGTTCTTTTGTCTCAGTCAAATTCACATAGGTCAGATAGTGAATTCAGCTTCCGCTTAAAAGGCTATATAGATATTCTGAAGGTACATTCATTCAAATATTTTTCATCAATTAATTTATCATAAGGTTTTTCTAATTTGATCATAGCTTTCTTAGCTACCATAGGATCAAAGATTTGCTTGACTATTTAGACAAAGATCAATAATATATTGTGAAGCTGTGCGGTAAGTTCTTATGTTCCATTTCTGGTTGGGGCCAATTGATTTAAGTTACTTGTCTTTTTGTTCTCGTGTAACAGAATAACCTACAGTTGTCTCCTGATACTACTTCAGGAGGCGTCAGTTTTTAGACTGATAACTAATAATGATTCCAACGTTTAAATATTTGGGCATGCATTTTCTATAATTGACCTTATTCCAGTTTGTCCATGGTTTGATTCATAAATTTCTACCTTTTCTTATTGGCCATCGTTTGATTCATAATTCAAACCCCCCCCCCCCCCTCCCCCCCCTCCCCCCCCCCCCCCCCCCCCCCCCCCCCACCCCCCACCCCTTTTTTTTTTCCTCCTTAAAAAGGCTTAGGACTTGGTACAAGCACTACAGGCCTCTGGCCTAGGGGTTGGTAATGCCGGCTCGTCTCTTAATGCTGCCACGACTTATTATAGAACTTAAAAATAAATCAGAACATATGTCGTGGATTTTACTTCTACATGTAAATCTAACTATTATCAAAGTGGAGCAACTTGTATGGCATGTGGCCACCAGTGGCCTTTCATTACACTTGAAGCTATTTGAGGTGATTTGATGGAAGAATTGATCATTTTTTACAAATATAAACGAATTGATCATTTTTGTTACATGCATACTTCTCATTATACTAACTTTTATGGCTGCATCAACAGCTTTCTTGTCTCCTAGCATCTGTAGATGCTGATGCTTGAGGAGGATCCACCGGATGTTCACGATGACGGCAAGGAGGACAAGGATATCGGGAAGGTTGCAATAGTCTTATCGTTGTTGAAGAGGACTAGTAGTGTTGCAGAAAAGGCTCAAGCGAAATATATATGTTTTTCTAATAACTTGTATGAGATCTTATCTTGTTATGATTAATAGCTTACACTTGAACCCATTCTACTTATTAGTTGTTCCTAACAGTTGTATTACCAGCTTTGATCCCAATGATTTTGGGGTAACAGATGTTGCTTTAATTCCAGTCTTTTGCGAGAAACAAACGCAGTATATAATGGCTATTACTGTCGGATTTTTTTTTAATGAAAATATAATTTCAACAACGTTTAATCAATATTGTAAATAATTATTTCACAACGTTTATGAATTATTGCTAAATGTAAGAATGACAATATTGCAACAATGTTGTAAATGGTTGTTTTGCAATATTTATAAAACATTGTTAAAGTTGTAATGACAACAAATTGAAATCGTTGTTAAAACAAATATTTACAACGTTTTGAAATCATTGTTAAAATGGTAGAATACACCATAAAAAATGTGTTTACAACGTGTTGTGCAACGATAGTCTGACGTTGTAAAAATATCTCAAACTTTCTACAACTATTCGAACTACAACGTACATGGAGGGATGAAATAAGTTTCTAGAACTGCCCTTTCCTGCACAGTACAAACCGAAACCGAACCGAATTTGTCCATAACCGAATTAAATCGATTCGGTTTCGATTTATTTGATTTATTTGGTTTATTTGCACATTTTTTTGTTAATATATATAGTAACTAAATATACCTAGATATATTTAGTATATACATATAGTATATACCTATATATATTAAGTACACACACACACACACACACACACACACACACACATATATATATATATATATATATAATTTTTCTTATTCGGTTTTGTACCGAAACCCAAAACCGAAACCGAATAAAAATTTTTAATATTTTCAAAATCGAAACCGAACCGAAATTTTTTTTTTTTTTAAACCCGAATCGAATCTCTTATTCGGTTCAGTTTTCGGTCCAAAACCGAATAATGCTCACCCCTGTGTGAAAGTACCATTTGTGCTTTTTAAAAAGTACTCCATTAGTGCTTTTAGCACTAATTGATCTGTGCTAAAAGAGAGTGAATTAATGGAGAAATAAAGTACTCCATTAGTGCTTTTAGCACTCCATTAGTGCTTTTAAAAAGTACTCCATTAGTGCTTTTAGCACTAATTGATCTGTGCTAAAAGAAAATGAATTAATGGAGAAATAAAGTCCTCCATTAGTGCTTTTAACACTAATTGATCTTTGCTTTCTCTCTCTATATATAAACTGCTGCTCCTGTTGCTGTTCCTTCGTTGAGTGACTGAAGCAGTAGCCCGTACCTATTCTCTTGCTGCACGCATGGTAAGTCTCTATATGTTTTCAAAATGAGTTGTGTTTTCTGTGGTGTACTATATATAATACTCAGTTACATATGTGTATATATATATTTATATGATCATCCAGGAAACGAGCGCTGATACGTTTATAAAGCTTGCATGCGTTGGAGGAATAGACTCCGGGAATGTTTGGGATTACTTCCATTCCAAAATAGACCAAATCCTTATTTGGTATTCATCTGACGTAATATGCTGTCTCCAGTTTCTACGTCGCGATCTGGATTGCAAAACCAAGCTGTCTCCTAAATATGGCGGAGTGGGTACATCAGCGACCAACTTTGAAGCGGTAGGCCATCTACACTGATCAAGTTATTTGCAATTTCTTAACATCTTTGTTGCATGCATGGATACTTCGAATTTATATAGTAAGTTGAGACTTTGGAAAAGAAAATCATGTGTACGTGGAGGGTTCAAACTCATGACCTAACAACACAGAATATTTCGGAGCGGCTAGTTTCCTGCGAGTTGTGATCTTGGACGTAACCGTATGCCATGTGGTGGCCTTCCATTGGCCCACTCTTGTTTTTACGAAGGTTGGACCTGATAATAACCGGAGGGTCAATGATTGGCCGCAAGTTGGCCTTGTGGTCAACAGGACTGGGCCGGCTGGCCATGAGCTGATGGGGGCCCAATTCAAAACTTTCAAATTGGCCCCCTAAACTACATCACAATGTCTCTATGTTAAGAAAAGTATATGGTATATAGGGGCAGGACTGCCCCTGGCGGTTAGGGGTGCAACTTGGGCGGGCAAAACCCGAGCCCGATCGGGTAAATCCGTTAATTGGTTGGGTTAGGGTTGAAGATACTCGGGTTCAGGCTCGGGTATGGGTTAAAATATTTGAACCCGATCAAAAATTGGGTTGGGCTCGGGTTCATGTGTCAGGTTACTCGAAGAACCCGAAACCCGACATATATATATATATATATATATATATATATATATATATATATATATATATATATATATATATATATATATACTAGCATATGTGCACGTGACTTGCACGTATTTTAACATTTCTTAATTATTTTAGGAAGACTCTTTGGGAAGACCAAAAGGTAGTCTTCCTAATTACTAAGTTGTTCTTATTAAAATTAATGAACTATTTTTAATTAGTATAAGTATGTAAGGGTATTTTCGGAATTCAAAAGTTTCACCATCTAAGTTTTCCTATTATATATATATATATATATATATATATATATATATATATATATATATATATATATATATATATATATATATATATATATATATATTATTGTTTCATATTTCTTAAGTAAGAAGTTTAAATCTAAAATTTCTTTACCCAAACTCTTCAATTTCTTATCATAAATTTTATTTCAGTTTGTATTTTTTAATGATTAAGACTTGATTATTATTTGATTATGTGTTTAATTAATATTACTTTTCTTAAAAAATTATTTCAAATATTATATTAGAGCCCGTTAAACTCGATGGATCCGACCCGACCCGACCCGAGTTCAACCCGAGCCAAACCCGATCCTCTGGGCTTGGTCTTGGGCTTCATACGTTTAACCCGAGGTCGGGCGGGCTTGGGCTCGGGCTAGGCTTATGATTCATCGGATTGGGCTCGGGTTGACCTCAAGTCCGACCCAACCCGCCCGAGTTGCACCCCTACTGGCGGTCAGTACAAACTGCTGACAAAATATCATTTTATTAAAAAATTCATGCATGAATAATTCTGGTATGTAGTATTGTTGTAATAATTATATATGCTATTTGCAGATACTAGTTGGGGGTTCTGTCCTCGAGATATCAGGTTCCTTTTATGGTAATTGTATCCGCACTCTCAGAATTGTTACATCTTCTGGTACCTACGGTCCATATGGTACTGCTAAGGCATTATATACTCCCTTCAGCTTCAAAACTCCCATTGGCATTGTTGGATTTCACGGGTTTTATCGTTCAGATTATTTGTCTGCCATTGGTGTTTACATTGACACAGGCAGTGGAAGCAAAGTGAAGAAAGAATCGTTCTGAGATAGAAGATCATATATATTGATGGAACGGAAAGATGTTTGATCAGCCTATGATGTAGAAGATCATATGTATTGATGGACGTCGGTCCTGTTGATGCTTGCGTAATTAGTGCATTCTGTTTGATCAGCCTAAAGTGTAATGTTTGATGTTTTGTTCTTATTCATATCAGAAGTCTTCAATTTTGTTTACTGTTCAACAGAAAAAACCATTACAGATACCAACTTTCTGAATAGTGAGTTTCTGAACTAAACAAGTTACGTTCTGGATTATATTTTTTTATGATTACATCCGTGGGATATTGTTCAAATCGTCTATTCTTAAACATTGATTTGAATCATGTAAATAAAAATGCAGGAATTCCAATTCTTCTTTGCGTGTGTGTACAACACAACTTCTCAAATTCATATTCACAATTTCTCAAATATTTTTTGTGAGAAAAAGTTGCATATAAGTATAATAAAAAATAAAAAGCGGGATGTAAGTACAAATTCGCATTAATAAGTGGGATGAAAGTCATTTTTTTTTTTGAGATGTTATTTGTTACGCTCGAATTTGTGCACGTTTTGTTGCATGAATTTTTGGCTACTACCTTCGACTCTCACCATTTTATAAGTGAAGTTAATAATATGTCCTCGTACACAGTCATGTGCGTAACAAAGTTCATGCAATTCAATAGCCCCATAGGATCCTTGATCCTCAAAACCAAGTCTTCTTGGAGGCACTCGTGCATTTCTCCGTTTGGCCCTTGATGTTGCTAAGGATGGTTCTTCAATCTGTTGCTCATTTTGCTCCTTAATAGGAACCTCTAAATCTACGATAAGTGGTGCTCCACTGCTTTCTACATCATCAGTCACCATATCTGGTATGATAACCTCATCCTTATTCTGAGTAGCAGACTTTCGTGGAATATCATACTCTACCGCTTCAATATCTCCACAATTTACATCACTCTTATTACAAGAGCTCCTATCAACCATTTTCAAATTAAGCATTGAATACTCATTAAAGGTAACATTATGACTAATGATCGTCTTCTTCAACTCAGGACACCACAAACGATAGCCCTTCACTCCATGCTGGTAACCCAAGAAAATAGCCTTCTTGGCACGAACACCAACATTGTCTTCCCTAACATGATAATATGCAGGACAACCAAATATCTTCAGAAAGGTGTAACTAGGTGGAGTTCCAGACCATACCTCAAATGGTGTTTTCGTGTCAATAGCTGTAGATGGTGATCGATTTACCAAATAGCACACCATGTTCACTGCTTCAGCCCAAAATCCTTTATCCAATCTCGCATTGGATAACATGCTCCGTGCTCTTTCTAATAGGGTCCGGTTCATTCGCTCCGCAACCCCGTTCGGTTGAGGTGTGCCCTTGACTGTGAAGTATCTTGCAATGTCTTCTTTTTTACAAATCTGATCTAAAGGATCACTAGTGTACTCGCCACCATTATCCGAAACGGATCCTTTTCACAAACTTGCTTGTTTAAATGACAATAGTAGCATTCCACACCCTTCAAATATCTAGACTGTGACCGTTTTCTTTGTTTTACAAACTTTTTGTTAGTTCGAGGGCGCCCCCTCACTACTAAGCCTTCAGTTTGAACATCATCACTAGCATCCTGGATTCTTTGACACTATGTTTGGGAACATAGGAGGGGAGGGAGAGGAAAATTTGAGAGGAAGAAAAATTGAGGGAGAGGAAAGTTAACTTTGACTCTTGTTTGGATGACCGAAAAATGAGGAGAGAAAAAGTAAAAAATTAACTTTTTCATGATTTGTGGGAGATAGATAAAATTATTGATTTGTCCTTAACTTTTTCATGATTTTTAAAATAATCAATTGATAGGAGTTAAACTCATCCGTAAGTTTTATTTATGAGGTGTCTCATAACGTGAGTTGTAGATTAACTAATCCAGTAATATATATGAAGTTAACTAATAAATAAATCTATAAGACACCTCATAAACAAATATCTCTCATACTAATATCTCAAAATAACAATAACATAATAGATAATATCCATACTATTTATGAGTTTTATTTATGAGGTGTCTCATAACGTGAGTTGTAGATTAACTAATCCAGTAATATATATGAAGTTAACTAATAAATAAATCTATAAGACACCTCATAAACAAATATCTCTCATAGTAATATCTCAAAATAACAATAACATAATAGATAATATCCATACTATTTATGAGGTGTCTACAACTCACGTTTATGATTTTTTTTAAGATTAGCTATATACGTGAGTTGTAGATTAACTATACATGTGAGTTGTAGATTTATTAAGATTAACTATATACGTGAGTTGTAGATTAACTAGATTTTTTTAAGATTAGCTATATATGTTTATATTTATATTTTTATTATTAGAGATAATACAGTAATGTAAGAAATTTAACTAATAAATAAATCAAAATACAAAATCTTATATTCGAATTAAGATTAAATAATAAAATATTATCTTTAAAATAATAAAATTTATAGCAATTAAACTCCCACGATATTTATTAATTTATTTATTTTTGAGATGTCTTATACGTGAGTTGTAGATAAAATCAATATTTGCTTAAGATTTAAAAATCGACTTTTTTGCTTTATATTATGTTTTTATTGTTAGAGATAATACAGTAGTTTATATGAATTTAAACTGTAAATAAATCAAAATACAAAGTCTTATATTCGATTTAAGATTTAAATGATGAAATATTATCTTTAAAATAATCAAATTAATATACTCATGAATATTTTTATGAGAGTTTTAGATTAACTTATCAAAGAATTTCGAAAAATGATTCGATTTTTTTTAATGAGAGTTGTAGATTAATCTATCAAAAAAATTCAGCAAATGATAATAAAGGAAAAATCTATTACTTCCAAAAGAAGATAAACGAAAAACATATTTAGTTAATCTTGATAGAACAAAATTTGACATATAATGCAAGTAATATTTTATAGAGAGTCATTTGGTTGATATAAATTTAATATTTGCAAAGTCATAATTTGGCTAATCTTGTTAAAGGAAAAATATATTACTTCCCAAAAAAGAGGAAAAATCTATTTCCTTAATCTTGATAGATCATATATTGCAAGTAATATGTAACCTACATGTATATCTATAACAAATTATCGGAAGATAATTTAACAAACTACGCAGAAATTTAACATACGTAAATTTAACCTACATGTATATCTATAACAAACTACCGGAAGAAAATTTAACAAACTACACAAAAAAAGTCAATTTTTAAATCTTAAGCAAATATTGATTTTATCTACAACTCACATACAAGACATCTCAAAAATAATATTGGCTACACAGAATTAACAAATCTTGAGTCTATTAATTTACGTATGTAAATCTAAAACTCTCATAAAACTCTCATAAAAATAACAAAACTCTCATAAAAATAACAAACTAATTAAAATATTGGCACTTAACTAAAAATTAATCTTGAGTCTATTAATATTATCTTGAGTCTATTAATTTATCTTAAGCAAATACTGATTTTATCTTAAGCAAATATTGATTTTATCTACAACTCTATAAGACATCTCTCATGTATAAGATTTAAAAATTTAACAAACTACACAGAATTAACATACGTAAATTTAAACTTCCAAAAGAAGATTTAAAAATTTAACAAACTACACAGAAACTCCTATATTTTATAGAGACATATTTCTTTAATCTTGTGATAAGATAGTTTGTTAAATATTTGTTTAAACAAACTACACAGAAACTTCATGTACAGAAATTGACGTAAGTTACATATTTGAACAAAATTTAAAATCAACAAGATTTAAAAATAGAAAAAAATAAAAGGGATAAGATAGTTTGATTACCTGATATGTAGCAATCACAACAGATAATATTTTTGTGATATGTAAGCTGATAGGAGAGAAATATATATACTATCCCAAGAAAAAAAAATAAGAAAAAAAAAATATGAAGGGACAACCTAGAAAAAGAAAGAGAATTGATTGAGGGGTAATTGGGTAAATATTACCCAATTCCCTCAAGTACATTTTCGAGGAAAATTTTTTGGTGAGACCTACCAAAATTTTTCCTCCAGATTCTCCTCCTCCTATTTCTTTCCCCCATTTCCAAACAACTTAGTTTATAATTTTTTCTCCATTTTTCCCTCAAATTTTCCCCTCCCTCTATTTCCCCTCATTCCCAAACGTAGTGTGAAGCCTTGGACAACAAGGTCGACGTGACTTCATCAAATGAGATCTTATCTTTCCCATACAACAAAGTCTACTAGTGTATCAAACGAGTCGGGTAACGTACATAACAAAATCAATGCTTTATCTTGGTCACCAACGATCTCAATATTTAAATTAAGCAAATCGGTAATAATCTTATTGAACTCATTAATGTGATCATTCATACTATTACCAGGGTCCATTTTGAATTTGTAGAGCTTCTTCTTCAAATAAAGCACACTTGTGAGATTTTTCTTTAAGTAGATCGCTTCCAATCTGTTCCAAATAACCTTTGTTGAGGTCTCCTTCTGATAATTGTAAGCAATGTCTTCCGCCAGACACAAACGAATTGTGCTACATGCCTCCATATCTAGTTCCTCCCATTCTTCCTCCTTCATCTTTTCAGGTTCGTCTTTCAAAGCCTTGTATAACTTCTCCTTCACAAGCACATCCCGAACTTGGGTTTGCCACAAACTGAAGATATTTTTGCCATTGAACTTCTTAATCCCATATATTGATGCAGCACCCTTTGCAAACTTTGAATCTGTAGAACTCGAATCCATCCCCAAAGATCGGAACCTGGGCTCTGATACCAATTGTTATGGCTAAAGAATCCTTTGGGAGTGCACACACAGATGGGAGAAAAAAAAATCAACACTGACACGCAGGAAGAAAAGGAGGTTGCTTTCTTCTTTGATGATCCACATACAAACTAGAAATCTCAGATGGAAATCTCTCAGTCATTGAGACTTATATAATGTCTCTACAAAAGATACAATAGAATCTGCAAAGATACTCCAATCTGCAGTAGGAAACCCAAAAGATATAGTCCAATCTGCAATAGGAAACCCAAAAGATATCAACAATAACTTATTCAAGCAAATCTGCAGTTTTTAATCACATCTACAGTAATCAAATCTACAGATTTACTTCTTCCGCAGATCCTATAGGGATTCTTAGGTGGTAAGAGATCACACCAGACAATGTATTTTATCAGGGGCAAGATTATATTCACAAAAGACAATATGAGTTAGAAAAGTCTCTTTTAGCAAAAGTATTGCGAAGACAATACAAAATATTTTTTTACAACTTTCAAGACAACTTCTACTCTTATATTTTTTTTAAAATGTCATCTCCAATGGGGTTTCTATCTATCTTTTCTATTTCTATGGAAGAAATCCATTAAAAAAAAAAACTTCTTGCAATGGCGGTTTCTATCTTCATTTACATCCTAGGTGGCAATAATGTAGGATAGAAAATTTCTACGAGGTTTTCTACATGTACAAACTCTCATAGAAATTCTCCATCTCTCATGAAAATTATTATTGGACCAACACCATTAAATTAATCTTTTTATTTTGTGACACCTATGATAGAAATAAAGAACCATTGGAGAGTTTTTTTTTTTATACAATTTCTTTGTAGAAACTCTTAGGCTGTGTTTGGTAGGAAGGATTAAAAAGTGGAAGGAAGGAAAAAGATAATATTCATTTTCCTCCATATGGAAAAGAAAGATCATTTCCTTCCTTTGTGTTTGGTAGCAAGGATGGAAAAGATAAGAAAAAGTGGAAGGAAAGAAAGTAAAAATTATAGGGTTTACCAATTCTACCCTCAACTAAAAGCACTTATTTACCATTTGACTTCATAAATAATTTTTAAATAATACATTCATATAGGGGTATAATTGTTAATTAATACAAGCCCCCACTTTTTCTTCCACTTTTCTCTCACATTTGGGGAGATTGGATTTCTCAGGGTGTGTTTGGTAGGAGGAAAAAGTGGGAGGAAAGATTTATTTTCTCTTGTTTGGTATAGAAGGAAAATAGGAAGGAAGGAAAAGTGTTGGGATTACTTTTCCTTCATAACCTAAGAAATCCAATCCCCTCCAAAGTGGGAGGAAAAATGGAAGAAAAAGTGGAGGTTTGTATTAATTAACAATTATACCCCCATATAAATGTATTATTTAAAAATTATTTATGAAGTCAAATGGTAAATAAGTGTTTTTAGTTGAGGGTAGAATTGGTGAACCCTATATTTTTTACTTTCTTTCCTTCCCACTTTTTCTTTCATACCAAAAAAAAAAAAAATGCATCTCTTATCTTTTCCATCCTTGCTACCAAACACAAAGGAAAGAAATGATCTTTCCTCTCCATATGGAAGGAAAATGAATCCTTATTTTTTTTCTTCCTTCCACTTTTTCATCCTTTCTACCAAACACAGCCTTAGGTTATGAAGGGAAAGTAATCCCTCCACTTTTTCTTCCTTTCTATTTTTCTTCCATACCAAATAAGAGAAAATGAATTTTTTCCTTCACTTTTTCCTCCTCTATTTTCCTTCCTCCTACTTTTTCATCCTACCAAACACACCATTAGGAGACGTTGGTTCAAGTTTTTGTGACTTGGGAATGGATTTTGAATTCCTTACCCATGTTTGGTATGTTTAAGATTGGAAATGAGGAGGGAATATGAGGGGCTTAGGGGGGAAGCTATTCCCATTGACTTGGAAAAGCTATTCCCAAGCCCCCCTTGGGAATAGATTTGCTTTCCTAGAAATGATGTTTTGCTATTTTTTTGGACGGTTATACCCTCTTTTTATTGTCAAATTTTCAACTTCTATCCCAAACATGTAAATCATCATGAAATTAATGAAAGGGTATTAAAGGAAAACTAAATAAATTAATATTTCTATCTCTTTGTGAACCAAACATGGAGATAAAATTTTTAAAAAATTTGAACTACCTATTCCCAACATAACCAAACATGGGTATGGGGATGCTGAATTCCTTTCCCATGGAAAATGAATTGAAAACATATTCTTAGGAATACAAAAACTTAATCCAAACGAGCCCTTAAAACTAGGATAGAAATCTCCTCAATACAATGCCAAGTAGAGAGAAACTCAATTTTAGAAATCACCATTGGAGATGGCGTAAACATTTTTATTCACAATAAATGATGTGGACATAAAGTCATTGTCAAGTGCATTGTTTAGATTTAGACAACCAACTTCACATTGTCCTTGTCATGTCATTGTCATGTCAACTCCATACTTTATTTCACATTTGTATTGAAGATGTAAGTTTGAAAAGAAAGTTTGTCATTCCTATGTGGCAACTATTTTTTCCGACGGAAATGATATTTGTCCCGCAGTTTCTGCCAGTGGGACATGACCGCGTGCCACGTGTCCGAACCCTATAAGCTCCTCCTATTTGTTTGAGCCTGCCGCAGTTAGCCCTCCAATGGAAAGACGTCACGTGGACCGCGAACCAAAACTACGAAACAAAACTCTAGTCCACGTAGCATCAAGGGCAACCATAATTAGCTCCCAATATTGCAATCCCCCAATACTATTCTCATTGCATGCTCAACCAAAAACGGGGACACCAACAGACACTAGTTTGAACGCCAAGCTCAAGTACCAAGAAGGAAGGAAAAAAAATTAAAGAAGAAACAAATGCCTAAAAGCTTCTAGGAATACCCTTTCCTGCACAGTACAAATGAATTCGAGGAGTCGTGTGAAAGTACCAAAAAGAAAATGAATTAATGGAGAAATAAAGTACTCCATTATAAGTGCTTTTAGCACTAATTGACATATTTGCTTTCTCTCTATATAAACCGCTGCTCCTATTGCTGTTTCTTTGTTGAGTGACTGAAGCAGTAGCCTGTACCTATTCTCTTTCTGCATCCATGGTAATCTCTATATGTTTTCAAAATGAGTTTAGTCTTCTGTAGTGTACAATATATAATAGTCAGTTACATATGTGTATATATATATTTATATGATCATCCAGGAAACGACCGTTGGTACATTTATAAAGCTTCAATGCATGGGAGTAGTAGACAACCGCGGGAATGGCTGGGATTACTTCCATTCCAAAATAGACCAAATTCTAATTTGCCATTCATCTGACGCAATATGCTGTCTCCAGTTTGTACGTCGCGATCTGGATGGCAAAACCAAGTTATCTCCTCATTATGGCGGCGGAATGGGTACATCAGCGACCAACATTGAAGCGGTATGGCTATCTGCACTGATCAAGTTATTTGCAATTTCTTATTATCTTTGTTGCATGCATGGATACTTCGAATTTATATAGTAAGTTGAAACTAGGAAGAAATTCATGGGTGTGGTGGGTTCAAACTCATAACCTAACAACACATAAAGAATTCGGAGCTGCTATGTAGTCCTACGGTTTGTGTCTGTGGTTGTGACTGCGGGCCACTTGACGACCTTCCATATTGGTCTTCTGGTCCTGGTTTTGAGGAAATGGGGTCCGGTGATAACAGTGTGGTCAATGGATAGCTGCCATGTGGCCTTGCGGTCACAAACCCTGAATAAAATATCATTTTCATAAAGAATTATGTATGTATACTTGTCTTCTGTAGTATTGTTCCAACGATTATTCTAATTGCAGATAGTAGTAGGGGGTTCTGTCCTTGAGATATCAGGTTCCTATGATAAGTATTGTATCCTTACTCTTAGGATTGTTACATCTTCTGGTACCTACGGCCCATATGGTACTGCTAAGGCATTCTATACTCCCTTCAGCTTCAAAACTCGAACTGGCTTTGTTGGATTCTACGGGTTTTATCGTGCAGATTGTTTGTCTGCCATTGGTGTTTGCATTGACAGTGGCAGTGGTAGCTAAGTGAAGCAAGAATCCTGAGATAGCTACAGCAACTCTATATTGGTGCTATGTAATGAGTATAAGCCAGATGAGATGACGGAACGGAAAGCCTAAGATGTAGAATAAGTTATTCAGTTTGATCAGCCTTAAGTGTAATGTTTTTTTAAGAAATGAGTACTTGTGGCGAACTCGCCTCCATTGGGACTTGAACTCTCGACCACTTGGGCCATATGGATCTCTCTTAACCAATAGGTTAGAGGTCATTTGCCTGAAGTGTAGTGTTTGATGTTTTATTAGTATTCATATCATAATTCGTCTTTTTGTCTACTTCTAAAAAAAAATTCTGATTGATTGTTTTTAGGCCTCGTTGGTTCGTGTAAAAGAAAGAAAAAAATATTTCTTTTCGTTTGAGAAATTATAATTTTAATTAATTTTCTTTGTGGTGTTTGGAAAAACTAAAGAAATTGAGAGAGGAAGTGAATCTTTAGTAGGGCTGAAAATCGAACGAACGAGGTCGAACAAAGAGTGTTCAAGCTTGGTTTGACTTAACTATTGAATGAGTTTGATTCGAACCGAGCTTGGACCAAGCCGAATGCGAACGGTTTGAATCATTTTACAGTCCTAGTAGTGAGAATTTATAGGACATGTTGTATAGATTATCACACTGTTTCTCTCAAGTTTTAAAGACTTTTTTATTGAATTACTTATGCTCTTTACATCATAAATTTACCATCATATAAAGAACAAAAAAATGAGTAAATTTTCTAAGACAAAATGTATTTATATCTATTAAAAAGGCATAACATATACTAGAAAAAGTCCTAATATGATAAACCGAGCCGAGCTCGAGCCTGTTTGCGAACAAGATCGAGTCGAACAACCTATGGTGGAACTCGGTATCGGATACTCCACGAACGAGCTTACAACGAGCTTGGACCGAGCCGAACACGAGCCAAATGCGAACGGTTTGAATCGTTTTACAGTCCTAATCTTTAGAGGTTAAAAATAAATCTTTTTTTGGTTGTTGGGATGTATCATTTTTCCTTTATTTTTCTTTTTCTTGGAAATCATTTTTTTTGGCCTTATTTTTTTTGGCATCCAAATAAAGGAAAGGATTTACTTTTTTTCTTCCCAAGGCTCCAATTAGAAAAACCAAACTTGTCCTTACAGTTACCAACTTTCTGAATAGTGAGCTTTTGAACTAAATACTCTGCTCAGAAGACCTCATGCTGGATTATCATGTCGGATCCCTCCTTTTATATATATGTTAACTGTTAAATAATACTGTATGTTACTATGTTTTATTAGATATATAATCATCATCCCCAAAGATAGTACTATTGTTTAAAGAATTCAACAGCAGGTTCATTGTTACAGGAAATTAGGATCTTGAGGGGAAAAGAATGTGTGATGTATGAGGCAAAAAGAATTAAATATAAAACCATATTAATGCTCTAAAATTTTTTGGATTCTAGCCTAAGATTATACTAAGAAATAAAGAATTAAATGGAGAATAATTTCATTGCTTAAAAAGTAAATTTCTTATTGAAATGCAGAGGCTTTCACCCAAACTTAGATAACTACAGGTATGTTATTTAAAGTAGTGCCAATTAACAACTTTTGTTGTGGTTAAAATTAAATGACTATAACACAAATCATGTTTGAATTTCGGAATTAATTAGATGAGGTCATGGTAGGCCCAGACTGTGGGTGAGTTGGATAATTGCTGAGGCCCCTCAATTAATAGGCTAAGTCCTCTCCTCCAAATATTGTCCAAAGTTACTTGATAGTCCATTCATTTCTTGCGATATGGGAGGTCAATACATATTCATATTCTAGACCCATTTAAGTAGTGCTATTTAGTAACGACTTTACTAGGAAGGCAAACCAAAGAGAGCCAACTCACACTTAATAGTTAATAAACTTTAGTAAACAAAATGACAATAACAAGATTTGACCCATATATTAAGAAATGTATTTATATTGTAGTGGGATGGAAGTCAAATAATAACAAATAAATTTATATTTATGTTACTAGTCTTTTTGGATTAACTAAATCTGGGACCAGAACCATAATACAACCTCAACGCAACAAATTTAGACGAGTATCAAGACAAGCACACATTGCTATTATTACTGTGTCTTTCATGTTTTAGTATGCAAATTTATTTTTTGACTTTTTTTATATTTGAAATTGACACTGTTTTTAAATGCATACGTCCGTTCCTGACTCTATACATACAATTTAGTAGGCTTATAGGTAAAATGACCAAATACAATTTACTTTAAAGTTGGAACAAAGAATAAAATAGAGAGGATATTTAATAGGCAAGTAAACTTTTATTATGATAGCAAATAATCATCCATTAAAAGCGAGGGGAGGGAAGACGAAGATACACAAAGCGTATGAATAGTACTTCCGTAGTATTTATGACAATATATAGATAGACTGGACTGAGTGGGCCGAAATGAGACGAGCTGTGGGCTGACTCTTATCATATAAAAGAAGCGAGGATGGAATGGAGTCGACCCAGCCCTAGAGTAGTTCCGCTCTAGAGTGAAGTAACATTCTAGTGGCTTCCGTTCTTTTTGTTCTCTTCTTCAACCTTGTGCTCACCGCCGCCGCCCCAGCCGATTTTGTCCTTGATCATGTCCAGCGGGCTTCCTCCTTTCTTGTTCTTCTTCTCCTCACCGCCGCCGCCGTGGCCGCTCTTGTCCTTGATCTGTTCCATGACGTCCTTGTGCTGCTTCTTCTCCTCCTCCTCCTTGTTCACAGCTCCTCCTGGGCCCAGTTTGGGATCCCCTTTGATTGGCACCATGCCCATTCTATTTTTCTTCTAGCTTCTCCTTTGATTGTTTTTGTGTGTGTGTGTGTGAGAGAGAGAGAGAGAGAGATGATGGATTGGTATGTGGCATTGGCTCTCTATTTATAGGGTTAGGGAATGCATGATACGGGTTGGCTGGCAAAGTAGAAAATGCATGCATGCATGAATCTCTCTCTCTCATCGACGTGTGTAAGATATTTTCTTTTCACTACTAGCTATATTTGTGGTAGGTTCTAAAAAAGATGGGGAGCTGGAAGGGTTGTCCGTTCACTCCCATCCTGGACCGAACCAAAGATGGATGGAGTTCGCGCCCCTTGTTTTAAAATCCGGACCAGACCGGTTCAACCGATTAATCTGTGAATTAATAATTTTCTTTTACTGGTTTAATATCGAATTTTTTTCCAAAAAATAAGTCCAGTCAAGCCACCGAACTATTTGACCCAGTTGAATTTTGAGCTGATTTGACCTTTATCTTTTGACTTTTATTTTTGAATTTTCATGCAATCAAAATCAATATGCTTGTTTCTTGACTACTTCTGCTATAATAAACATGTAAAACTTATAACTAGTGATACATTCAATTTAAAGCTATATGCCTATATAACTGGTTCAACCCGTGTTAACCTACTGGTTGGTCGGTTGACCCAACGCAATGTCCTGACCGAGTCGATCTTCGGTCCGATTTTTAAAACATTTGTTTAGGCGCTGGGCCCGTTCCAGAGAGAGACGTGCTATATAGCCGTCTAGGGCCTTCTAACGACATAATTTAAAATAATTTTTATAGGTATATTTCTTGTATTGAAATAATTGTTTTTCTACAAATATGGGAACATGTTTCGGACATTTTTTATTTTCCACATTAATAAAATTATTGTATGGTTAGGTCGAGATCCGGGCCAACCCCGTTTGGTTCGGATTTCGGACGTTACTGGATTATAAGACCATCTCCAATGGGGGTTTCTATCTTCCCAATTTCTATGGAAGAAATCCATTTTAGAAAAAACTTTTCTCAATGGTGATTTCTATCACCATTTCTATCCTATGTGACAATGATGTAGGATGGAAACTCTCTAGGAGGGTTTCTACATATAGAAACTCTCATAGAAATTCTCCTATCTCTCATGACAATTATTATTGGACCCCACACCATTAAATTGGTCCTTTTACTATATGACACATAGGATAGAAATGAAGAACCATTGGAGAGCATTTTTTTATGTCTACAATTTTTATATAGAAACTCTTCAAACTATGATAGAAATCTTCTTAAAGTACAATGCCAAGTAGGATAAGAACTCAATTTTAGAAATCACCACCATCTCCAATGGGAGTTTCTATCTTTCCTATTTCTATGGAAGAAATCCATTTTAGAAAAAACTTCTTCCAATGGTAATTTCTATCACCATTTCTATCCTATGTGGCAATGATGTAGGATAGAAATTTTCTATGAGGATTTCTACCTGTAGAAACTCTCATAGAAATTTTCCTATCTCTCATGACAATTATTATTGGACCCCACACCATTAAATTAGTCCTTTTACTATGTGACACATAGAATAGAAATGGAGAACCATTGGAGATCATTTTTGTATGTCTACAATTTCTATGTAGAAACTCTTCCAACTAGGATAAAAATTTTCTTAAAGTACAATGCCAAGTAGGATAAGAACTCAATTTTAGAAATCACCATTGGAGATGGTCTAATTTACGTCGAGCTTGGGTACAAGTTTGAGTTAGTGGGTGCAACGGATAAAGTTTTGATAAGATTGTCCTACAAACTCATATAACTATTTTACATGCCACGTAAGGTTAATAGTTATATGTGTTAGGCATAGATTGGAGGAACAATTTAAAAATGCAAATAACATTAGCTTGTAAATAATATTCATCTTTGAAATTCAAGATCCTCTAAAAAAATATATAGTTTTAACCAAATAACTCTAATAAGTTTTGGATGTAAATACAAAACCACTAAATATTACTTATTATAAATAAAAAATATTATATTCTTTCATATGTGGTACAAAGCGAGAAAGTTTTATCAGAGGGGTCTCGAGAAGTAGAAAAAATAGAAAAAAAATTGCAAAATAACTTTAATACGAGAGTTCAAAGATCCAACATAGAATAATCATTTCTCCACCCAGTAGACCATCATTCATATATATGAAATTAATAATGGAGACCAAATATTAGTAATGTATGGTTTGACAAAATATCAACTATGTATTTTTTTTTTTTTTTCAAAAAATACAATGGAGACTGGAACTCTGCATCTGCTCTTGTTTCGCCTTTTCTTACTCCATTAAATATTATATATCTTAACAAATATTATATATATACAATAATTTTCCTTCCAAGCAATATAGAAATAGTGTAGCAAGTGTAAATTTATATAAATTGAAGTGATATTTTCCACCAAAACATAGGAAGGAAAAAATAGCAATTAAAAGATGAAGGTATACAAAATTACGAGGAATATGCCACATACATAAGTTAATAAAAAATTAAAAATTAAAAAAAAAAATACTACTAAATAATATAAATGTGAAATAATTTTAAATACAGTAAAGAGTGTTGGAGGTGGTGGGATTACTGTATAAAAAAATTGAACAGTAATCAGTGAAAGTGAAAGAGAGAAACCAAATAATTTCAACCCCAAACCGGCCGGACCTAAAAACCTCAAAAAAAAAAAAAAAAAAAAAAAACCAAATGTTCTCATTCAAAATATATAAACTAGCATATACTCACATTAAAAAAAACTATCAAATGTTCCAATTCTTTTCTATGGAAAAAATAAAATTTTAAGATACACCTACACTATTTAATCAAAATTTTGGATGATTTACAAATAGAGCTGTCAAGTAGGCCGGGCCGGGCCGGGCTCAGGCCGGACCTCTTGAGCCCATGAAATATAGCGGGCCGGACTACGGATGAAAATTTTAAGCGCAACCCGGTACATGACCCACGGCACGGTGGGCTTCGGGTCGTGTCAGGCCGGGTTGGGCCGGACACGACCCAATATAAGGACTGGGCCGGGTCGCATCTCGAGGCCATCATTTTAATTCAATTCAGTTCAGTATATACATATATCATTCATAGGTTTTTATTTCATTGATCAATCAATAGCTTTTGTATAAATGGCTATACATGGTTGGCCATATATAAGTTAAGCTTATAACTGATGGAAGCCAACTACTGATGTATGGATGCATTCATGTATATTGTTGTTGCAGCAACTTGCAACTAATATATATTGAAATGAAGTGAAATGAATTCAGTTTAAGCATTCATTTCAATTCAATTCACTACTATAATATATACTCATAATAATAACAGAGGCCACCACCACTTGACTTGTTGTTTAGAAAGTGGTACAAATCATATTTGGAGGGCAAAGGGTTTGTTGTGTACATATTTTTCTTTTCTTTTCCTTGTGAAAGTGACAACACTGCTGTTAGCTAGTAGGATTTGGGACAAATCAAAGAGATTGTGCAGGAGATGTTGCAACCTGGTCAAGCTTCGGGCCGGGCCTCGGACCGGATCAGGCCGGGTCGGGCTTGGGCTTCGGACCGGGCTCATATTATGGTCCAATATATGTGGCCCGGCACGACCCAATATACGGGGCCGGCCGGCCCGGGCCCACGATTAATCGGGTCGAGCCGGCACATGGGCCAATTTTTCGGGCCGGACTCGTGCCGGGTTGGGCCGGGCCGGCCCAATTGAGAGGTAGGTCTATTTACAATTGAATGGAGGCATTTACTAATATTTTTGTAAAAAACAGAGGTATATGCTAGTTTCTATATTTTGGATAGGAATATTTGCTAAAATATCTATTAAAAAGGGCTAATTAGAATGAGTAATGCTATATGTACCTCCAATTTATCCCTCCAATTTGTCCTTCCTTACGTGGCAACCTATGTGGCAGTCTATGTGGCATGAAGGTTAAATGAGTTCCTCTCATTTCCTTTTTTGCTATCATCCAAGATTGGAATCCTCACATTTCTTTTATTGTAAATGAGTTTCAATTTTGGATGACAATAAAAAGGAAATGTGAGAATTCCAATCTTGGATGATAGTAAAAAAGGAAATGAGATGGACTCATTTAACCTTCATGCCACATAGGCTGCCACGTAAGGAGGGACAAATTGGAGGGATAAATTGGAGGTACATATAGCATTACTCAATTAGAATTTAGATCCTGAATTTTATAGAATTTAAGCTCTCACATGTCCAATTGAACAAGTTAGATTCTGAAATTTTATTTCTTGTTTTTTCTATTATACCCTTTCTAACCCATGTATGAAATTTCATTATCAAAGAGGATATAATAGAAAAAAAAAAATAGAAAAAATAATAAAACTTCAGTAAATAAACTTTTCAATTGGATATATTATGTCTTAAACTCTAAAGTATCTAAAATACAGGGTCTAAATACTAATTAGCCTAAAAAAAAGTCCGGTTTGGTCCGCGTTCATGTTGGCGCGGATATTTCGGACGACGTGTAGAGGAGATAAGACGGTGACTTTGATTAAATTAGATTACTCCAATCTGCACCAGACAAAACCCACCCAACAGATCCGGACAGCCCGCAACGGACAACGTTAGTGGTCCCATGAGGGTCTTAGCAATCTCCGTCCACGTCCGAAGGTTATGTCGGCACGACTGTGATCAACGGCTTTGCTATGCCTACAATTCTTTTTTTTTTCTATGCCTACAATTCCTTACAACTAAAAGGCTACAACTACCCGTGGCCGATTTGTATTGGAGGAAAGAGAAAAAAGGTGGGAGTCCAATGAAACCATGTTTGTAAAAAAAAAAAAAAAAAAATGATTGATTGTAAATTTAGCATTATTGCTGGGACCAATGGTTCGCTCGAGACCATCTCCAAAAGCTCACACTATTATTTTTATTATTTTACTACTTGGATAAAGAAGTTTGGGACACGTGTAACAAAACCATCTATAAGCTCACACGATGCGAAATCGAAAACGAGGTCTGAGAGTCCAAGTGACTCGAATATGTATTTTTAATTTTAATTTTAATTTTAATTTTAATTTTATTTTACTCATTAATTTATAGGCCACTAGGCAACTTTGTCCGTACTAGCAAATAAACATCCATTAACCAAAGATGTCATCCACCACACCTGGCTCTCTGGTTGCCAAGAAAGCGAAGCTTGTAAAAGTTAAAAAAAAAAAATCAAAGTAGTTTATGGAAAAATATGAGTGCATTTTTTATATAGAAAATTTGAGTCCTATAGTACTTTATTAATTATATTTTAAGGTGTATTTAAGGGTTTTAGCATAAAAATATAAGTCATCCACCATATTTTACGAATTTTGTTCAACATTGACGATCAACCCAGTTAATCTAATTTTTGAAATAAATTATCTATATCTTCTTCCTAACATCCCCTGCTTTTCCCGCCGTGCTCGGTCCCCCCCTCCCCCGTCACACTCAGCCTTATGCCAACACCACCACCAGCATCACCACCACCTTCACCATCACTACCAACACCACCTTCACCTTCACCTTCACCTTCACTACCACCACCAACACCATCACCAACATCTTCACAGATATCACCACCACCATCCTCAGCGTCCAGCAACCCCCCCCCCCCCCCCCCCCCCCCCCCCCGGCTCACTCACGGCGCCCCCCACTGCGCTCCCCGCCCTCCCCTCATAGTCCGCTACTACAAACACAAAAAAATTAATAGTAATTTGATCCAAAAAATTGAATTAATCTAGTTGACCGTCAATATTGGAAGGAATATTATTGATCGTTTAATTAGAAAATCCTGTACGTATCAAACATCTCCTTGGATGAAAAGTTAATTAATATTGTATGTTTTATTACATATATATTCATCATTCCCAAAGATAGTAATATTATTGATCGTTTAAAGAAATCAACAGCAGATTCATTGTTTAAGGAAATTAGGATCTTGAGGGGAATAGAATGTGATGGACGAAGAAAAAAGAATTTATATAAAAGATCATACTAATGCTCTCAATTTGTAGGATTCAAGGCTAAGATTATACTAAGAAATAGCGTAAAATGGAGAATAATTTCATTGCTTAAAAAGTAGATTACAATCTTATGGCAATACTGAGGCTTTCACCCAAACTTAGAAAACTACGTGAATGTTTTGTTAAAGCAGTGCCAACCGCCCCAGAGGGTGGGTGAGCTGGACAACCGTCCCAGACCCCTCAATTAATAGAAAAGGCCTGCAAACATTGTCCAAGATTATTTACTACTCCAATAATTTCTTGCAAGGAGAAGGTCCAAACATATTCTAAACCCACTTAAGTAATACTCCGTAGTAATAATTTACTTGGAGACGACCCAAAGAGTGCCTACTCACTTATAAATAGTAGACTACAATAACATGGTTTGAACCGTAGATTAAGAAATGTATTGTGAGTCATTACCAAGAAACTAACTAATATACTTCATATTTTTCAAATATATCTCATAAATCTAACGATTAGTTTGTCCTTTTGTATCAAATGATTTTATTTTTATTTGCCTTTTTTGGCTATTAGAAAAAATATATAGTAAGATTACTCAACTAGTTACTTTTTATTACTCTTTTAGAAGGTTTTATTTGTTAAAAGTTTTATTTATTTATTTATTTATTTTGCTAAAGGTTAAAATGATTGATAAAATTGTTATTTATAGAAATTTTCTTTTATAAAATTCGTTTAGAAGAATAAGATATTATATATTTTTTTATTCAAGAGGTCTTACTTTCAAACCCCCTCCTAGGCTCCGAAAATAATCAGACTGGCCTCATGAGATTGCTCTTAATTTTGGAAAAGTTTGAAACTTATTGTAAAAAAGAAGCAGCAAAGTTTCAAATGATCTCCAAGTGACGTTAGCTTTTGTTGAAAGGCTTGAACAAAGCCTGCAAAAATAAAAACAAGCCCAGGCGTCCCAAAGGCCCTCTACTACCTATTTCAGTTCATAGGCTCATTCCCCTAAAGGCTCCCCTTAGGTCTCGTTTAGTTCCCGGAAAGGGATGTGTTCTGTAAAACCAAGAATGCGACTATTTGATTTTCTCCCGGCATTTGTTGACTGATCCAAAAACGGAACAAAAACATATATTAATATTCTAATATTATTTTAATGTTTTCTTCTTTTTTGAAATAATACACATTACCCATCCTCTCTCCCGTGGTGTTTGGTTGGTAAAAAAAATAAAATAAAAAATGTATCAACATTCTAGTTATATTCTTTTTGAAATATTTTTTTTTAATAACATACACCACTCACCCATCCACCCGATCGTTCAGTACAGTTTTCCTGTGAGATCGTATCCATCCAACTAGAGGGAATGCCTCCCACCTCATGAGTTAAAGGTGTTTGACGTTCCAATAATATTCTTGCATTTTTCTTAGATATAACATCATAAAAATTTAAAAGTAACGTGTAAAATATGCAATAACACATTTGAGTATGACTATTGTCGTACTAAATTTTTGTAATAAATATTTAAAAAGAAGTTCATGGACTATGAAAGGAACTATATTTATCCTATTTTCTCCTTTTGTTAGTAAAATAATTTCGAAGCTAAAAAAAAAAATACTTTTCTTTTCTGATTCTTTAAATCCGAACCAAATATAACCTTACTCTTTTCTAGCACCAAGATGTTACAAGCCAGTAGTATTCTCAGTATTCATCCATTTCGTCACAGTTGTCCATGAAATCTAGAAATTTAAACTTCGGCTTTGAAATAATAGTATATTTGTACATTATATAGGGTTGGGGTGGTAGAGGACAGTTCTGAGTGGTTTAATGTATGTGGGATGGATAGAGATTAATAAAATTAACTTTGCCCTCATTTGGTTCACATTAAGGGCATGTTTGGTTGCACGAAAGTGTATGAAAGTGCGAAAGTGAAAAAACGAAACTTGCGCACGCGATGCGTACGCATAAATTTTGAGTTTCCAAAAGTTGTTTGGTTGATGGTTGAAAAATATGAAAGTGGAGGAATAAGGAGTTTCATTGTTTGGATGGTTGTTGAAAGTGAAAAAAAAAAAGAGTTCCGTTGTTTGGATGGTTGTTGAAAGTGGATGTTGGTTGGAGATATATTAAACGAAGACCACTTTTCTCTTTGCACACTTTTCCTTCTCTTTCCATACCACTTTCACCAAAAAAAGGGTGTGGTGAAACTGGCAACAAAAGGACGGAGACAGGAACTCGTCCGCGTCCCATCAACCACTTTCACACCACTTTCAACTTTTTAACCAAACACCTGAACTGAAGCCAGTTCACCCGACTTTCAATTTTTTTCAACTTTCACCCCCACTTTCAACGAACCAAACAGGCCTTAATGGAAAGGAAAGGAAATCAATTCCTCATTTTCTTTTCTTTGATAAATTGATATTTCTATCTATTTATTTTTTCGGTGTTTGGAAAGGACAAAAAAAATGAAGAGGTAAAGTGAATTCTTAGGTCTCGTTTGGTTCGTAGAATCTCCCGATTGGAAAAAGAAAGTGATTACTTCTCTATGTTTGGATGACAAAGAAATTAAAGAGGAAAGGAAAGTGACTCCCAATAGAAGAAAAATTAGGGGAGAAAGTGATTCCATCAATCCAAGAAAGGAATCACTTTTCCACATTGAAGTAATCACTTTTCTTTCCAAATTCTTTGGCATTTCCAAACATCGGAACCAATGGGAAATAAAATTTTCCAAAGGAAAGAAACTTACAAGGAATTAATTTTCTTTTCCTTCCATTCCGTGAACCAAACATTTTCTTCACTTTGGGAATCATTTTTCTTTCTTCTTCTTTCCTTCATGCATCCAAACATTAGGAAATGAATAACTTTTCTTTTCCAAGTCAATGATTCCGTGAACCAGACGTGAACTTTGTATTTATCTTATATTTTTACTCGATACTGTTTTAAAAAGTTGCATTTCAAATAACAAATGGTATCTTATCGACCAACGTTTGTAGCATATGTGAAAAATAGTGCAGATACCAGGTGGGATCGACTGGATTCGAGTCCCCAACCATAAAGTTGTGTGGGTTGTAATAACATAACACTATCTCCTCGATTTTTTTGCATTTACGATAATTTTTACATGGTCAAAAGTTGAAAACAAATATATGTCAATTGATGCTGATACAACTTCTTTATCGTTTTGATCGGTAAAGACTGGAATTGTCCTATTTTTATCTTTGATTGCAAATTTCTTGTTATAACTTTTTTTTTAACTTCAAAAGAGAGTTGTCATTGAAAACATCAAGTTTTTTTTTACATATAAGCCCATTAATTGTAATTTATTGCTTTAGATTAATAAGATTTAGATAATTTAAAAGTATTATAGATGTATGGGATTTATATGCAAAAATATGGATCATGATAAACGCAATTCAGGGGATTATAGTTAAAAAGCCCAAACACAATTTACTCTGGAACATAAAGTTTATAGAATTATATTTCCATTTTATCCACTACCAATTTTTTTTCCAAGAAATATATTTTTCAAATAACTTATTCTAATTTTTTTTTTCCTTCAATCTTTCCTTCACATAATTTTTTTTTCTTTTTAGATTAATTTGTTCTTTTTTAATTGTCGATTTTTATTTTGGACTTTAATTTTTGAAACCGATCAAGGACCCTTCGACTTTAAAGTTGAAACCAGTGTTGTCAAAATCGGGACTGACCGACGATCCGATCGGGTACGATCGATTATCCCAAAAAAATTGGTTGGTCTGACATGAAAGTTTTTTTAAATAACCACAATTTTTTTTTAGAACCGTGAATCGGCGAACCGGTTCACAATTGGTCCGACCAATTTTGGTTTAAGAAAAAAAAAAACTCAAAAATATTTATCTTGTGAGGCTTGGACCATTTGGTTGTTGGTTGGATTTTCAGAGATCTTATAGTTGTAAAATTAAAGCAAACCAAACGTGCTAAAAATGAAACCAAACCAAACCATGAAGTAAATATGAATATACTATCGATTTGAACCAAACCAAACCAAACCAAACCAAATTTATTTGAACTCCGATTTAATCCAAGTTTAACTCGACTGAATCCCGATTCGACCTATACCAAAAAATTCGGTTCAATCACCGATCTGATTTTTAAAACATTGGTTGAAACCAATTAAGAAAAAATATAGATGATATGTAATAGGAAAAGTAAAATTTTATTATGATAGCAATCAATCATCCATTACAAGCTAGGGAAGAAGCATATGAATATTACTTTGGACAATAGATAGGTAGTACTGCTTCTCCTCCTCCTCCTCCTCCTCCATCTATCCATCGACGTCGTGCTTCTTGTTCTCTTCTCCATCCTTGTGCTCACCAGCGCCGCCATGGCCGGCCTTGTCCTTGATCTGGTCCAGCGTGCTTCCCCCTTCCTTGTGCTTCTTCTCCTCCACCTCGTGCAGCTCGTCCATGACGTCCCTGTGCTTCTCCTCCACCAGCTCGTGCTCCTTCTTCTCCCCCAGCTCGTGAATCTGTTCCATGACGTCCTTGTGCTTCTCCTCCACCAGCTCGTGCTGCTTCCTCTCCTCCTCCTCCTCCTTCTTGTGCTCAGCTCCTCCTCCTCCGATGTTGAGCTTCTCCCCAATCTTTTGGATTATCCCTGCCATTCTTTTTCTTCTTCTTCTTCTGCTTGTGTTTGTGATGATGGAGTGTTATATATCAATTTGTAGGTGGCGTTGGCTCTCTATTTGTAGGGTTAGAGAATGCATGATGCGGGTTGGCTGGCAAAGTAGTTGGTACTAATTGCTTTGCTGGCTTATAATCTATCCATACCTTCATCATCACCGTCACGATCACGACGTCCTAACCGAGCACTCGAATATTTTCCCATTATTGTGTTTCCATCACGACGTCTAACCGAGCACTCGGATATGTTCCATTATTGTGTTTCTCTTCTTTTTCTAATGTGAGATATTTTCTTTTTTTTTTTTTTTTTGATAACAAGATATTTTCTTTTCACTATACTATATTCGTGGTAGGTCTCTAAAAAGAGAAGGATTTAATGGATGGCCCATTCTGAACCGAATCGAACCAAACCGAAGCGAACCGAACCGAGCCGAAGATGGAGTTTAGGACCCAACAGAGAAAAGTTGCAAAAGTTTAGGATTCATCTCAATTCTTCGTGTGGTTGCTAGGAAAGTTAAGGTGAAGGAAAATATAGGAATTAACATAATCCTATTTAAATACTTAAATAGAATTCATCTCAACTCTTTTTTTCTATTTTTATTTTTATTCTATCTTTCAATTTTTTTTCATTGGAAGTAGCCTCCTTTTGTTTTCAAAAGCAGGGCCGACCCGGATCTAGAATGGTCAGGACGACCGTCCAGGACACAGATCATGAGAAGTACAAAAAATATTAATTTAAAAATTAATATATTAATATTGTATTTCAAATAGAATTAATATGCATCATAGGTCCTTTAAAATTAGGTTGTTTAACCTTTTTTTTTAGTTTTTTTAAAAATATCTTTTTTTATTACGGATGAGGTCCTTATTTTGAAAGTTCGTCCTGGGTCGCCTTGAACTCAGAATCGATCATATATGTATTCAAATATATTTTGAAAAGTAAGTACATTATATATTTATAATACAACACGCTAAAAGTGACAATTACGTACTTTTGATGAGTTATAAGCAACCAAACGGTCCCTTATAGATGGACTATAAAAAACTGAATAACAGTAGTATAATTTCTACATGAAAGTTACAAATTTTAATGTAGCAGCGGAGATACAAAATTTAATGTAGCAGTGAAGAAATTTTATGTAACAACAATAATTAGAAACTAGATAATATATTATCTACATGCTTAAAGATAAACCGTAAAAAACTAAATAAATATAGTATAGTAGTCTCCACATTAAAGTTACAAAATTTAATGTAACAGTGAAGAAATTTTATGTAACATCAATAACTTAATCCTATGATTTATGGAGAAAATCATTTTCACCTAATTTTTATCTTTGTCAACAATTAACTTTCACACTTGTGACTACCAAGCACAAATAAATAATAATTCTTTCCTAATTTTTAAATCCTTAATCCAAACACGGTCTTACTTTTTTTTTATGTTACAACCCACTCGTATTCTCAGTATCCATCTATTTCGTCACAGTAAATAAACGGATAGCGGACAAGGCCTCCATTGAAGCTAGCTATTCGCCATTCTTTAACACGATCCTGTAACACACTCTTATTGAGGCTAGGCTTAAGGCCGACTACTAATTATTATTCGAGAGCGGGGGAACTTTACTTCGAGGGAAGCTATCTTTCCCCGAAAAACTCCAGAAAGGAAAGAAAGACCCATAAGCTGCTTCTTTGCTCACTGCAATTGCGATGTCTTATTATATTACTCTAAAGTGGTATATTATATAGGGTGGGGTGGTTGGCATATATGACCATTTTTATATGGAACTTTGCTATGTATACAACCAGATACTTACAATCTCCATACAACCATCACGTGTCAGATTTCGATTGAATGAGAGGGAGGCAGGGGGGTTAGTGGTGGAGTCGGATAAAGTTCATGTAGCAGGAGTGGTAAGAGGTAAAGTGGGACCCATGTGTATGTGTAAGGAATAGAAAAAAGAGGTAAGCATGTGGTTGTAGACTTAGCATTTTCCTTTTATAGGGCCCAAAAAGTCATTTGCTGTTTAGGCAACTTCATCATCCTTTTTATCCGATAACTTGGCCACAAGGACTGGTGGTCCTAACTAAGTACTTAAAAGCATAAAGATATGGTCCAAAAAATAATAAAGATTGGAATTGGTCTCTCTTTATCTTTTTCTTGTTATAACTTTTTTTTGTTGCGATTTGATTGCAAGGTGAAAAATACGTGGAAAAGAAATTAATTCCATGGAATAATTTTTTCAGGAAAATAATTCTATGAAATTTTTTAAAAAAAATTATGGTAAACTAATTTGGGTGTTTGATTGCCATTATTTTCTACAAAAAATAGTTATTTTTTATGGAAAATAATATTTTCCTATGTGTTGGACAAGTTTCATTTTTCACCATTTTAGATGAAAATATAAAAAATGATAGTTTTTTGGAAAATAATTCCATGAAAAATATAAACTATCAAACACTACAATTGGTGGAAAATTTATGATGGAAATATTTTCCATGGAAAAAAAAAGCCCAATCTAAGAGCATCATTAGTAGTTGGGACTCTCCAATACAATTTGGAGCCCAAAATTTCAAAAAAAAGGTAAATGTAGAATGGGTTGGGTTTGTATGAGAATAGTAGGAAATGATAAAGTGAGCTCCGGTCCCAAAAATTGTGTGGTCAAAAATTAATGTAGGAAAAAAATAATATAATGTTTAGAATCTAGAAAGTTGGGCTCCAAATTGGAACTTACTATTCTACAAAACGAGTTTCTACAATCTAGAATCTAGAAATTGGGAGGCCCAACCCTTAGCACCCATGGATGGGTTGGGACCGAAATTGTAGAAATTGGGACTAGGGATGAGACTTATTATTCTACAAAATGAGCTCCTACATTCTAAATCTAGAATCTAGAAAATGGGATGGGCCTTACTAATGATGCTCTAACACAGCTAGTTTCAAACGAGAGTGGCCATTAAAAACTTCCAAAGTCTTTTTTTGCATATAAATCCCTTAAATCTAATATATTTTTTGCAATTAATAAGATTCAGATAATTTATCTACAAGTATATTATATATTTAAGGGACTTGGATGCCAAAAATAAACATAATTTAAGGGACTTGTAGGCGAAAAGCCAAATATAATTGATATGTTTATTTTGAAAATGCGCAACGTAACATGCTAAACTTTTTTTGCATACTGTATTATATATATTTTGGACCCACTCTCTTAACTTTCACCAAAAAAAAAAGTTAATTGTAATTTGATACCCTCAACTATACCATATTTTCAACTCGATATGCTTAACTTTTTTACTCGACAACTTAATACCATCAACTATTTAATATTTTGAAATTGACACCCGACTTTTAAGAAAGACAGAATTATCCTTCCTTTCCCATCCCAACCATTCCCTCTGGGGACGCTCGTCCTCTCCACCCTACTCCAGCCACCGTTCGCTCCCCTCTCTCCGGCCACCCCATCCGGCCCCGCCCCCTCCCCTCCCCCTCCTCTCTCTCCGCATTGTGGCAGCAATAATGAGGGGGGTGGGTGCCGAGGTGTACACCCCCCCCCCCAAGAAAGAAAAGGGATGAGCATGAATAATTTTGTCCAAATTTTTTTAGAGGATCAACTTAATCTATATCAAAGTTTAGTTTAGAATATTAAGTTAAAAAATAAAAATAGTTGAAGATATCAAGTTATAATTCAAGCTTAAAAAAGAAAAAAAAAAATACGCTCCCATAACAGAATTACTAATCTTTTACAACTTTTAATGCCTCCTGGTCACCACAAGGGTCAGTCGGACTCGGCATATGAATAATTGTTGAAACATGCAACCAGTTAAGAATAAATAGAGACGATATTTAATAGGTAAAGTAAAATTTTATTATGACAGCAATCAATCATCCGTTACAAGCGAAGATACACAACAAAGCATATGAACAATAGTATTCGTGACAGTAGATAGGTAGGTAGTACTGCTTGCAGTTTGGAAGATTGATTGGTCGCAACGTTTTTAGTCGCTGTCGCTGCTGCTGCTGCTGCTGTGGCCATCCTTCTTCTTCTCCTTCCTGTCCTTCTTCTTCTTCTTCTCTCCTCCCTCGTGCTTCTTCTTCTCTTCTCCGGCCTTGTGCTCGCCGGCGCCGCCGCCATGGAGCTTGTCTTTGATCTTGTCCAGCGCGCTCCCTCCTCCTTCCTTGTGCTTCTTCTCCTCCGCCACCAGCTGCTCGTGGTGCTTCTTCTCCTCCTCCTTCTTGTGCTCAGCTCCTCCTCCTCCCAAGTGGAGTTTCTCCAATATCCCTGCCATTCTATTCTTCTTCTTTGATTGATTGTGTTTTGTGATGATGGAGTGTTATACGTTGGTACGTGGCATTGCCTCTCTATTTATAGGGTTCGGGAATGGTTTGGGTTGGCTGGAAAAGTAGATGTTAGCAATAATTTACTTGCTTAAAATGTCTATTTCTCTCATCCAAGTACTTATTCTTAATGTGAGATATTTTCTTTTCACTACTATATTCGTACGTGGTGTGTTTAAGGTCATGTCATATTTCGTTCACAAAATTAGTGTCTTAAAAAAATTTATTTTTTTAAATTTGATTGTCAAAGAAAATAAGAAAAAATCATGAGACAAAAAATTGTGAAAAAAAAAGTTCCACATCCATCTAAGAGTTCATTTTCTACTCCTAAGAATTCAATTTCCTTTCCAAATTTAAATTTTATAACTTTTGCAAATATCGAAAAGAATTGATTAGATTTATAATTTTTTGAAAAAAAATTAAAAGAGCAATTTTTTTTCCTCTTTCCGTGAACCAAAGAAGGAACAAGGATAATGTTATGTTTACAATTATGTATTTATTAATTTTTATAACTGCCTGTGTGACAGCTGCTAATAAAAATAAGATGGAAAAAATGGACCCACTCGACAGCTCTATATAGTATATTGGTGATTGTAAAGGATAAATTATAAGGGCACAGCACATTTTACTCAGGGCTGTCCAAGTGTTAGTTTTTCATTATTTACAAGTTTGCCACTGAAAAAATTACTCAGGGCTATCCAAGTGGTAGGTATAAAAGATAATGAGGACTGCCAGGAATTGTGGCAGTCCTGAAAGTAATGAGGACTGCCACAATTCCTGGCAGTCCTAGAAGTAATGAGGACTGCCAGGAATTGTGGCAGTCCTGAAAGGGACATGCTCTACAACAGGACTGCCACAATTTCTGGCAGTCCTAGACATATCGAGGACTGCCAGAAATTGAGGCAGTCCTGAAAGATACTTGCTGTTCAGCAAGTTCCTTTCAGGACTGCCACAATTTCTGGCAATCCTAAAGTCGACATTTTCGAATGAAAAAAATATATTAGGGTTTATTTCAATCTTGATAATAGAGTGAAATATGCATTTTAGGATTTATTTCCATGCATTCTTTGTGAGGAAAGAAGTATTTAACCTTTATTTTCATACATTTTAGGGTTTATTTAATTTTTTTGGTGCCATCGAAATTGGGAAAGAGAAGGAAACTAGGGTTTTGATGGAGATGGTGATGATGGAAACGGTGGAGAAGAAGAAGATGATGATGATGAGAAAAAAACTAGGATTTTGATGAAGATGTGAGAATGGAAATGGTGGAGAAGAAGAAGATAGATAGAAGAAGAAGAAGAAAGCTAGGGTTTGTGAAGAGAGAGAGTGGAGAAGAAGAAAATGGACAGCCCCTGAATAGAAAATTTGGACAGCCCGAGTAAAAGTTCCTCAAAGCCTGGCTAGTCCTAATCCTGGCTAGCCCCGAGTAAAAAACGCTGTGCCCTTATAAATAGCCTTGTAAAGAGGTTGTAAAATAAATTGTTGTAATTTTAAGATTATTGTTAAACAGTAGAAGGGAAAGAGTGAACAAAAAGCCGCGTCCATGTCGGTGCAGATTCGAACGACGTGTAGAGTAGATAAGACGGTGACTTCGATTAGAGTAGATTACTCTTACATGTACCAGATCGATCCCCCACGTAACAGATCTAGACCGTCCGTGTATTCATCCAGCCCATATCAACGGATACGATTAGTGGTCCCTTTAGGGTCCCAGAACGTACAGTGCAGTAAACTCCGTCCTCGTCTGAAGGTTATGTCGGCAGCTACTGTGATCAGTGGTTCGCTCGTGACCACCACAAAAATCTCACATTATTTTTGTTTATTTTAGTACTTCGATGTAAAGTTTGGGACACGTGTAACAAAAACCATCCATCGATCGGAATAGCGGTCACGAGAATCGCAAGTGGACACGAATTATGTATTTTTATTTGTATTTAGTAATTTATAGGCCACTAGGCAACTTTGTCCGTATTAGCGAATAAATATCCAATAACCAAAAGATGTCACACACCACACGCCACTCTCCGGTTGCTAAGAAAGCTGAAAGCGAAGCCAACTAAAAGAAGAAAATTATCAAAATAGTTAATGTAAAAAATGCGTAGCCGAACACGAGTAGAGCGTGTGGTTACCGAACAGTACATTAGCTATTGGCAGAAATCAGTACATCTAGACACGAAAACATTTTTTTTATTTATAAAAAAAATTGAATAAAACTTTACGCTAGTTGATTCAAAATATATACAATACAATATATACAAATTCTCGTACGTAATACTGAACTATTTTTAAAGAAATAAATAAATATGATTTTAAAAAATGTCTTTTTGTTGTTTCTGGAAACTCAGAAGATAAGTAGCATCTTTTTTTGCCTTTTGAAACTGAAACATTTTGTTGAAATCCGTTCCCTTTTACAATTTTATAAAAAAAGTTATGGGTTCTCTCTCCATAAAAAAAACAACAAAAGTTTATGAACAATGTTTTGTAAAATTATATGGAAAGCAACAAGTTTAAATTTTTCGCAAAGGCATATACACAATAGCTTATGGCGCTGTTGTTAGAAAATATCATAGATCATTATTTTTTGAAATTTTTGCTTATAAATATTTTATATTTTGTTGATTTGCATATAAATTTATATAAATTTGAATGATATCTTACACATTTTTCTGCGAATCTGGAATCGCGATGATGCCTATGATGTTGGATCGCAACGTTAAACTACCCATGTGAGAATATTTTCGGCAAGTTTTGCAATATTTTTTTAGGGCGGTTAGTCCTGGGATCCGCAAGTCACCCAGTCTTTGTGATTATGCATTTGAAGGCTCGGATTGCGAGTCTGAACGACGCACCATGAACTCCATGGTACTCTCGGATTTACGATCCGAGCTGCTAAATACAAAATAACATGAACTTGACGATTCACAAACCACACGGGTGGCGATCCGAAAAAGTGTTACATAACTCGATAGAAATATTCACACAAGGATAGCTCGATGTTGTAGATCCAACAATGTAGGTCTCGTTGAAATTCAAGGTCAACATAAAAGATGTAAGTCCTCATTGTACGGTCAAACTGATAATTGATTTATATGTAAATTATGAAAATAAAATAAATTTAATATGCCGCAGGTTTTCTATTCTGTGAATACAATTTTTTTTTAAATATAAAAGTTTTAAAATTAAGTTAGCTGTTTTATTATTTATTTTTCTAGTTTTTGTAGTGTAATTGAGAACAGCTCGACCTTGATCTGGTCCAGCGCGCCTCCCCCTTCCTTCCTCTTCTTCTCCTCCACCTCGTGCAACTCGTCCATGATTCCTTGTGCTTCCCCTCCACCAGCTCGTGCTGCTTCTTCTCCTCCAGCTCGTGAATGTGTTCCATGACGTCCTTGTGCTTCTCCTCCACCAGTTCGTGCTGCTGCTTCTATTCTAGCTCGTACTGCTTCTTCTCCTCCTCCTCCTCCTCCTGACCTCCTCCATTTCCCATGTTGAGCTTCTCCCCAACCTTTTGTTGGAGTGGGTGGGGTTCCCAACCTATGTGGAGAAGACCCCGGAGTGCGACGAGCGCCGTTCGTGTGCCGAAGAAGCTCGGGAAGTAGGCGACGCGGAGTCGCTGCTGCTGTTGGTGACCCAGAAGGAGGTTCTGGAACGGGGCAGCCGAGTTCTGGCCGAACTCGGTCCCAGGCCGAGTTCTGGCCGAACTCGGTCTGGCCATTCTAGAATTGTGGCGCTAGGTTCTGTTTGCTCGACACAGAGTTCTGGCCGAACTCTGTGTCGTCGGGGCTGATACGGGAATTTGGATGAGTTTTCATCATTGGATCTGATCCAACGGTCCAGGTTGGCTGCGGGATTAGGGAGTTAAGTTGGGATTTTCCAACCCTAATTCATATCGCAACGTAACACAAGAAAAGAGGAAGGAGGCAAGAGTGCCATTGCAACTTCGGAGAAGAAGACGGAGGATTGAAGGTCGCTATTCGAAGGAGATCGTGTTCGGGTAATCTCTACTCGTCGTTCTCGCTCTTCGTAGCCTTGTAATCATTGTTCTTATCTCTGAGTGTTGTGGGGATCCGATTTGGATCGGGAGGAGTTTGTAGAGGGTGTAATTCTTCTATTCCATTAGTGAAGGCTTCTCAGGGTTGGACTCCGATCGTCCCGTGGTTTTTTCCCGCAAGGGTTTTCCACGTCAAAAATTCTATGTGTCTGCGTGGATTGTTTTGTGTGGTTGTTTTTGGGTTCGTGTGTTGTATTGCTCGGTCCTCTCGCAGGTACTCTCCGGTTTGGGGAAAGGTTTCCGCGTTTTTTTTCCAACATAGTGGTTTCAGAGCCAGGTTCTGGAATTCAGAAGGTGTCAGGAGTTGACAGAAACCAGAGAGAAGAGATGGACGCGAAGTCGGTGCGCATGGTGAATCTTAATGGCACAAACTATCATTATTGGCGGAGCAAGATGAAGGATTTGCTGTTTGTCAAGAAGCTGCATCTACCCGTGTTTGCATCCGAGAAGCCCAGTGATAAATCCGAGGAGGACTGGACATTCGAGCATATACAGGTGTGTGGGTACATACGACAGTTTGTGGACGAGAACGTGTACAACCACGTTGCCAATATTGAGCACGCGAAGACGTTGTGGGATAAGCTGGAATCCTTGTATGCGAAGAAGACCGGGGTAAACAAGTTGTTCCTGATCCGGACGATGATGGGTCTGCGGTACAAGGATGGGGCGTCTATTTCGGATCACTTGAGTGAGTTCCAGGGCGTGGTTGACCAGCTATCTTCTATGGGAGTCAAGTTCGACGACGAAGTTCAGGGACTGTGGCTGCTGTATACATTGCCAGACTCATGGGAGACCGTACGAGTATCTATGATCGCTTCTGCTCCGGAGGGCGTGGTCGGTCTGGAGTTTGCCAAGAGCGGGGTGCTGAATGAAGAGATGCGGAGACGATCTCAGGGCACTTCATCCACGTCCCACCACTCAGAGGCACTTGTTTCAGAGAGCCGCGGAAGGGGCAAAAGCAGGGGTCCAGGTGGTGGCAGAGACAAGAGCAGGGGGAAGTCCAAGGGTCGTTACGAGGACTCAGAGTGTTACCATTGTGGTAAGAAGGGCCATATCAAGCGGAATTGTTTCGCTTGGAAGAGATAGAAGAAGGGCGACAAGGGGAAGCAAGAAGAGAATACTACAGCGGCGGCCTCGATGCATGGAGGCGATGTGATCATCGTAGGTGATGAGGTCATTACTAACCTCGCTTGCGATGACAATTCTTGGCTGGTGGACTCGGGGGCTTCAGCACATGTATCTCACAACAGGGCACTGTTTGCCACTTACACGACAGGCGACTGTGGCGTATTGAAGATGGGCAACGGAGATGTGTCGAAGGCGGTTGCCGTTGGAGATGTGCATTTGAGAACGAAGACGGGTACGGTTCTTGTTCTCAAGGATGTTCGTCATGTCCCTGATATCCGTTTCAACCTGGTGTCGGTTGGAAGGTTGGATGACGAGGAATTCTTCAGTCTCTTCGGGAACAGTCAGTGGAAGCTTTCCAGGGGTTCGTTGGTGATTGCCAGAGGAAGCAAGAAGTCCGGTCTCTACTATATGGAAGGGAGCGCACAGGGGGCACAGGAGGTGAACGCAGTCAGTGATGCGTCTACCGAGCTGTGGCACAGGCGGCTCGGCCATATCAGCGAGAAGGGGATGAGCTACTTGGTGAACAGGAAGGTGATTCCGGGGCTCAAGTCTACAAAGTTGGAGAAGTGCACGCACTATTTAGCTGGGAAGCAAAATAGGGTATCTTTCCAAAGTCACCCAAGTTCGAGGAAGCCGGCGTTGCTCGAGTTGATTCACTCGGATGTCTGCGGTCCTATGAAGATAAAATCTCTTGGTGGTGCTTCTTACTTTGTAACCTTTATTGATGACTGTTCCAGGTAGGTTTGGGTCTATGCCTTAAAGACCAAGGATCAGGTGCTGCCTACTTTCAAGGAGTTTCGGGCCTCTGTTGAAAGGGAGACGGGCAAGAAGTTGTTGTATGTTCGGTCCGACAATGGCGGCGAATACATCGGTCCCTTTGATACGTATTGCAGAGAGCAAGGGATACGACACCAGAAGACTCTGCCAAAGACACCTCAGCTCAATGGTGTAGCGAAGCGGATGAACAGGACACTGATGGAGAGGGTGCGGTGTTTGCTGTCAGAAGCAAACTTGCCGGATAGTTATTGGGGTGAGGCTCTTCTAACAGCTGCTTATGTTATTAATTTGTCTCCTAGTGCTCCTTTGCAGGGTGATGTGCCTGATAAAGTATGGTACGGCAAAGAGCCGTCATACAATCACCTGCGGGCGTTTGGTTGTAAGGCCTTCGTGCATGTACCGAAGGACGAGAGGACCAAACTGGAGCCGAAGACGAGGCGATGCGTCTTTGTCGGCTACGGTCGGGATGAGTTTGGCTATAGACTCTATGACCCAGTGGAAGGAAAGCTCTACAGAAGCAGGGACGTGGTATTCGTCGAGGATTAGACCATGACCAACACTCAGGATTCTGAGACGCCTTCTGAGGATGAGGAATTGCCTGAGTTAGAGTCATTTCGCTTCGAGTAGTTTCCAGAGGACATCGCAGAGGATCCAGTTATGGGGGAGCCGGTACATGGAGTTGCTCCCAACCTTGATCATCAGCCTGCTGATGGTGGTCAGGTGTCCCTCAGGAGGATGAACATGCCGGAGAGGCAGTTCCTGAAGGGGAGGAGGCTGTTGGTATACAGCCAGCACCAGTGGCTCCACTGAGAAGGAGCGACAGGGATCGTCGACCATCTACGAAATACTCACCGGATGAGTATGTGCTATTGACTGACGGGGGAGAGCCCGAAAGTTTTGCAGAGGCTATGGAAGACGAACACAGGCAGGATTGGATGGAGGCTATGCAGGAGGAGATGAGTTCCTTGCACACCAATTCCACTTATGATCTGGTGCGGTGGCCAAAGGGCAAGAAGGCTTTGAAGAATCGATGGGTGTTTAGAGTGAAGCAGACGGATGATGCTACTTGCCCTCGATACAAAGCAAGGCTGGTAGTCAAAGGCTACGGTCAGCGGAAAGGCGTGGATTATGATGAGATCTTTTCGTCTGTCGTCAAGCATTCGTCTATTCGGGTGGTGCTAGCATTAGCAGCCAGTCTCGACTTGGAGGTCGAGCAGATGGACGTGAAGACGGCATTCCTCCACGGTGATCTTGAGGAGGAGTTGTACATGGAGCAGCCAGAGGGATTCTGTAAGAAGGGCAAGTCACATTTGGTCTGCCGGTTGAGGAAGAGCTTGTATGGTCTGAAGCAGGCTCCGAGGCAGTGGTACAGGAAGTTCGAGTCGTTTATGGGGGAGCATGGTTATGCACGGACGACGTCGGACCACTGTATATTTGTGAGGTATTTTGCCGATGATGATTTCATCATTTTATTGCTCTATGTTGATGATATGCTATTAGTGGATCGAAATGCCACTAGGATAGCGGAACTGAAGCGCCAACTGGGCGCGGCCTTCTCTATGAAGGATTTGGGCACAGCGAAGACTATTCTTGGGATGGAGATCAGCCGAGAGAGAGAGAGTCCAAGCTGCTACACTTGTCCCAAACGAAGTACATTCACCGGGTACTTCAGCATTTCGGGTTGGACGGGTCGAAGAAAGTGAGTGTCACGCCCCGCTCCCACAGGAGCGATCGTCCTCGCTAAGGCGTGATGCCGCACGAGCCTAGATTGCGCTCGTGCAAGGCGGGTTTCATAACGGCCGATTACAGCGGCTGCGACGGGGTCGTCGCACAGAAGTCCCAAGCAGAGACATTGAACACGCAGCAGAAATTTAGAACAAACACAAGTTATTCTAAGAAGCTCTTTTATTGATATTGAAACAACGGTTACATTGGGGCACAAGGCCAAGATTACAATCACTCAAATAAACTCGTTCTACATTACAAATCGCTCAGCTCTCTCTAATCTCTCGATACATATTTGACGATCCAGCAGAAGCTTCGGAAGGCGATGTCCATACATTATGTTCCGTATAAGTCTTCGAATCCATGCGGCCGCACGCTTCGAATCGCCAAGGAACTCCGTGCCTCGACGCATCCAAGCGAGCTCCGCGCCACGAGCTTCTACCTGTGCCTGCACATGGAAACTGTGTGGGTGTCAGTACCACTGTACTGGTGGAATGAGCTCCTCGTCCACCCATACGAAACCGACACGTTTATTTTACTTTGTGCAATACAAGCCCCCTTTACGATTGTCTTTCTAGTCTTGCCTTAGGATCGATTTTAGGACCGACGCTCGGCCTATTTAGTGTCTTTAGACCATCTCCGTGCCTTGCACTAATAACGTACCCATACTTTTTCCTCTAGACCTTTCTCGTGCTTGCATTGTCAACGTACCGACTCATAGTTATCTTTCGTACCGTACTCTTGGACGTAACGACTAGGTCGTGTCAAATACTTGCCCTACGGCCCTTCTCGACTTAACTCGAAACGTATAACCCAACTTGTGGAACCGATTTTGAGAACTCGAGTACGACAACGTATCTCGTGCCGAAGCACGTGTCTTTACGTAAAATCGAATCGTAGGCTTTATAACACTTTGGTGCAACCGAGCACACATTTCAACATTCGTATACCGTGCTTACGCTTTCTTTGTTACGACCGACATCGTGCATGCGGATTCGCCACTTAGCACGCCAATTATCTATATGAAAGGCCACTGGCATGACAAGCCATTGCGGACATAGCTCGGGTAGGCGGCGGGTCCTTCGATGCAAGGTAGCTAGCCCCATGGAAAGCCCCCGACTACCCACGTAATAAAAGCATGCATTGCTATAACGTCTACCCCCTAGGATGACTTGGCCCGGTGCCCCGGCATATAACCAGTCTAGGCAGAAATCCTTGTCGACAAGGTGTCCAATGACCATGCACCTACGAGACATCTAAACTCACGTAAATGCATGGCCTATTTGTTGGTACGACCGAAACTATACTTGGCATCTCGTGCTCTGAATCACACTTGGCATAACGTGCCTCGGGACTACGAGACTCCCAACCGAGGGACCGCCTCGAACTTCTTAACGTAGGTAGGAACGCGAGACTCCCAACCGAGGGACAGCCTCGAATACTTAACGTGGATAGGAACGCGAGACTCCCACCGAGGGACCGCCTCGAATACTTAACGTGGATAGGAACGCGAGACTCCCAACCGAGGGACCGCCTCGAATACTCAACGTGGATAGGAACGCGAGGCTCCCAACCGAGGGACCGCCTCGAATACTTAACGTGGACAGGAACGCGAGGCTCCCAACCGAGGGACTGCCTCGAACATCTTTGAACTCGAGGGAACGACAACTACGTAGCCTTCCAACTTAACTTGAACCAAACGTGTTCCTTAAGTGCCATGGACCGTGGCTAACTTTACATCGTGCCAACCGTGGCTCGTGCCTGTAACTGACTTCTGTCTTACGCGACGCTATCACCCAAGTCATACGTTATATGACGGCCCGTGAGATCGTGGGACTATTTAACTTGACAACCGCAGAACGAGCGGGACGGCACTTAGAATGACTTAGGTCGATAGGCATAACTTTGCCTAACTTACTCAAGCCTACAACTTAACCCGAGGGACGAGCCAAGGCTATGCCAAGCCTTGCGCAGTGGAAACGTGTATGCTTTATCGAGCATTTACGAGGGCGATGCCTATGACTTAGGCAAGTTCATAGTTTGTGTCGAATACCAACTTTTCTTCTCCCAAGCCACGGGACGAAGGACCGAGTGTCATTTAAAAGCACGCTGAGCCGACTTCTATTGAGACCGTGGGACGATTTTCCATGTTCTAAGACATTTCGACGGGTCAGGATTACTCCCTTAGCTATGTGCGTTCGTAGCTTTTATATTAGCCTACTTGTGCAAGTTAAAAACCAACGAATTATTAAGTGAAGGCTAAGATGAGGCAAGTTCACCGAAACTACCCCACCTGAGCGATGTCTTCGAGTCGTCGTTGTAAGGCCAAGTCAGAACGCCGTCGGCGTTTCGATTCCTCCGATTGACTTTGCGGGATGGGGCACTACAACATACACCACTCAGAACAAGTCTCGTCCTCGAGACTTTCCTGAAGGCAACCCATCCTACCATTTTTTTGGCCAAGACTCAATCGTAGACATTCTGCCTACGCGTTTCTTCGATTTGGAGCCACGCTCGTGCTATCGCTAACTTAGTCGTAAGGCACACTAATCGATCAACCAACATTCGAACTCGTTTCAAATCAATGATCGTATTATCACCAATATTTCTTCGAAACTCACGATTCCAAAATCCTCGACTCTTTTCCGTTTCTCAAGTCTCACTTGATTCAACGTATCACTTAGTTGGATCGTGCACATATTCCAGGCGTCCCTAAAATACATGCATGTCAGCCAAGCCTCGTGATAGAGAATCCGCCATCACCACTCGAGTCGGATCGTGCACATATTCGGGCGTCCCTGATATACGTGCATGTCAGCCGAGACTCGCGAGTGGTGCCTCCGTAACACCTATCGCTTCGCGCTCGAACGTCTGCCTAACCGCTAGGCTATGTCTTTTCGTCAGTACTGGAATCATAGTTCCCAAACAACGATATCAACACTTGTAGTGCCTCGCTCCCGTTGGGGCGAAGCACTATGTAATAGGCTCGTGCCAAGTCAGACATGGTCGGGAACATAGATGGCTAGTCTGACTCGGCGACGGGTTTGTATACAAAAACCATGGCATCAATAAAATCGATTTGGACGAGTGATATGAGTACCGTTCCAACTAATGGATCGACTACTGTTGGAATAAGTCCTAGATGCGGTAGGCGGCGTCTTGGCGAAGGAACTCTAAAGGGAGTGACGCAACCCGTCTGTCGTTGGTTTTATTGGTTTTCTTGGCTTTCTGAACGAATTGTTGCGTGGATTTGATAGTGTGCTTTCGCGTCGATTTCTGAATGCGTCCTTGAGAATTTCGAAGGAAGGATTGAAGGAAGGGTTCTAATTCGATGCTCATGCCATTGCAGGAGTTCGTGTAACTGACGCTTGACCGTCGCGAAGCGTTCTCCTACTCTCGGCGCAATCTCCTTAGGTGGGTGGTTCTTCGGCCCCTTCTTTTCTACTCCTTCCCGCCAACTAAATTCTTAAAGTTCAATATTCAAATCGATGATGCTAACGGGATGTATGCTTGCCACTAAGATCAAGAGCTCGGGATAATATATCAACCTAGAAAAGTAAACTCTGAATCGATAGGTTCACACTAAGAAAGAGATAGACTATATTTCATGCCATCTAAAACACAACTATGAAAACCTTGGTGGCGGTACATCATGCCTCGGAGAATTTGGTGCCTACGGGATGCTAAATCAGAACGTACGGTTTCGGGGGAAAGGACCCTTGCGCGAGTAGGAATGATTATGTGATTTGATAATGGTTACGCTATGCAATTTACTTCATACATATATAACTGTTCATGCATTCGCATGGTCAAGGACGACTTGTGCACAAGGTGAGCTTTCCTCGAGACGGTACCCGGGGCCCTGGGACCGAATCGGCCTAGGAGGAAATTATGGAAATCGTGCTTCGGCGCGAGGCATTGCGAGACCTCCAGTTAGGCTCGCTACCTGGACTGGAGGGCGCGTCGCAAGGCTACGTAATCGTCCTTCTTGGTGTCGATATCACCAATGACCGCATATAGGATAGATTGCATGCTCACCTATTGTCTTGTGCAGGTGGTAAGTATTCATGTACATTTTGTGCAGGAAAGGAGCACGGCCGTGGTAAGAATGCCTTTAAATGGGTTATGTTGTTATCGTTTAAAATGTGCCTTCGATATGAACTGCAACTCATATAGTTCTAAATAGAAAGATCACTTCGTATGCCTGAATCCTTAATAAGCAGTGTCGGTTTAGACGAGTGGGTTCGTCCCATCCACTAGCAAGTGTGCTAACCCCCAACTCCCCAGGTAACGAGCGTGCTGCGGGAGCTCGAGACTAAGCTGGAGCTGAAGAACGGGAGGCGGCACGGAGCTCTCCTATTTTGAAGTATTTTGATGCCCAATTCAGACCGAAGGCTTTTGTTCAAATGTATAAAGGGGCATGAATGTATGGAACGCCGAAGATTATTTCAAGGCGTAGCTGTCGATAGCTTTCTTTTGTATTTCAAAGATGTAGCCGCAACGGCATATGTAATGTAAATATGACCTTGCACATATTTTGCAAGTTTATGAATGAAAAGCTAAGTTTCTTTCTATGCTATGTTTTCAACTCTCTGCACTGTTTAATTTCAACGCGTCGAGCCTAAAAGAAATTTCCAAGCGCACATCCTTGCCTTGTGCAAGTCTATCAAAGACTTGTACGGCATCACGTCCCGACCCGTGGGGATCGATTTATATCGAGTTAAGGCGATGGCGATCGATTCGGCGAGTCGGGGCGTGACAAGTTGGTATCAGAGCACGGTTCACACCTCGGACCTTCCAAATGCTTTCTTTAGATGATGCCGTTGCGATTTTTCAAAAACTATGCTTTTCGACATATGCGGCCTGAAATAATCGTTCCATACACATAAGCCCGTAGATATTTTGAGAATACTAACGGGTTTGCTCAATTTTGTAGGAATGACGGAAAGACTGGGTGTCCCCACATTGATTAGCACCGATAGCACCGAAGGTGCGACGCCTAGCGAATCGGCCATGGAGCGACTACTACGCCTCATGGAACTCCAACAACGTCAGTCAGAGATGCAGCAACGACAGCTGCAGGAACAGATCCAGGCCCAAGTCAGCGCCCAACAAAAGCAAATTGACGCCCTGACCAGGATCGTGAGTACCATAGCGACACAACAGAACTCGACGACCGTCATGTCCGAGGAAGAAGTGCAAGCCGAAAAGACAAAACATGTGTCTTCCTCCTCCCTGCTCAAGATGACCAAGTTTAAGAAAATGAACCCGCCGGACTTCAACGGTCGAGCAGAGCCTGACGAAGTCATGGGGTGGCTAGTGAAGATTGAGAGTCTGTTCACTCTCCTCAACATCAAGGGGTCCAAGAAAGTCGGGTGCGCAGCGTTGCAGCTCAACTTGAGGGCCTACGACTGGTGGGAGGCGAAGAAACAGGAGCTCCAAGAGTCCAACCCCAGCGCCAAGATCTCGTGGGAGACATTCAAACGGGCCTTCCTCGAACAATACATCCCTCGTGCCCTTCGTCGACAGAAGGAAGAGGAGTTCATGTCCTTGAAGCAAGGAAACTTGTCCGTTGAAGACTACGACGCGAAGTTCGCAAAGCTAGCAAAGTTTGCCGGGGCTTTTCTGCCGAACGCAGAGGCGTGGTGCGAGCGCTTCCAGCAAGGCCTGAATGAAGATTTGCGTCGGGACGTCATGAACCAGAGATGCCAGACGTACAGGGAATCATATAACGCCGCTCTTGATATGGAGCGGGTCTTCGGTCGAACATCGCAAAAGGGCGGATCAAGCATCCACAACAACTTCAACAAGCGTCCTAACGACGTGGAAGGATCTGGTGCGCCAAAGCGCCAGAACACGACCGAGTATCGGGGGCCTCACCCAGGCGTACGATGCCATCACTGCGGTAAGATGGGACATCTGGCGGTCGACTGCCGAGGGGGATGCTTCAAGTGTGGCCAGCTAGGTCACAAGGCGGTAGATTGTCGAATGGGGAGGGCGAACCAACATCCACCAAGGGACGTCCAGAGCCAGAACAGGGCGCCTCCCGCCCATGGCGCAAACGCGGTGCCCGTGAATCCACAAAATCGCCAAGGGGCGCAAGGCCGAGTCTACGCACTAACGCGGGACGAAGCCTATGCGTCCGACACTGTCGTGACAGGTATACTACTCTATAAAAATTTGCCTGCTAGAGTATTGTTCGATTCGGGTGCAACGCATAGTTTCATATCAGCCGACTTTGTAAAAGAAAATGAATTACCTATGCAACTTTTAGATATGAATCTTAGCGTTAGCACTCCATCGGGAGTAGACATGCCTGCCACTCATATTTGTAGGGACGGTTACATATGCATCGGAGGGAGGAATCTATCCTTGGAAGTTATCGTCCTCGACGTCAAGGAGTACGATATAATCCTCGGCATGGATTGGTTGGGTGCATGCCATGCAACGATCGAGTGCGCAAAAAAGAGAGTTGTGTTCCGCCTTCCGGGCGAAACCGAGTTCTCCTATTCGTGCGGAGCAGCATCAAAGTCGGCAATGGTGATATCGGCGATCTCGGCAAGACGTATGTTGCATTCTGGGTGCAGCGGATACCTAGCATCAGTTCGAGACACAAGAACGGAGATTGCAAGCACGGCCCAGACTGAAGTCGTGACAGAATTTCCTGATGTGTTCCCAAACGAGTTGCCAGGGATGCCGCCGGACCGAGAGATAGAATTCAGCATCGACACCTTCCCGGACACCCGACCGATATCCAAAGCACCCTATCGAATGGCGCCGGCAGAGCTGAAGGAACTGAAGGCACAACTACAAGAGTTACTGGATCGCGAATACATTCGCCCTAGTGTCTCCCCGTGGGGTGCCCCAGTGTTGTTTGTGAGGAAGAAAGATGGATCGATGCGGCTGTGCATCGATTATCGGGAACTCAACAAAGCCACGGTACGAAACAAGTACCCGTTACCGAGAATAGACGATCTGTTTGACCAGCTACAAGGGGCGACGGTGTTTTCCAAGATTGATCTTCGCTCAGGCTACCATCAATTGAAGATCAAGTCCGAAGACGTGCCGAAGTCCGCCTTCTGAACCCGATATGGTCACTACGAATTTCTAGTCATGCCTTTCGGCCTGACCAACGCTCCTGCCGCGTTCATGGATCTAATGAACCGGGTGTTCCGACCGTTCATAGACAAATTTGTCGTTGTGTTCATCGACGACATTCTCATATATTCAAAGAGCAAGGACGAGCACGTGGAACACTTGAAGACGGTGCTACAGACTCTGCGTGAAAATCAACTCTACGCCAAGCTAAGCAAGTGCGAGTTCTGGATGAACAGCGTGACGTTCCTTGGGCACGTTGTCTCCGCTGAAGGCGTCACGGTGGACCCAAAGAAGATCGAAGCAATAGTCGAATGGAAGCGGCCTACCTCAGCAGGCGACATCCGAAGTTTCCTCGGCTTGGCGGGCTACTATCGTAGATTCGTGAAGGATTTTGCTAAAATTGCGTCACCTCTGACTCGCCTCACCCAGAAAAGAGTCGCATTCGAGTGGAACGACGCCTGCGAATCGAGCTTCAAAGAGTTGAAGAAACGGCTCGTCTCAGCGCCGATCCTTGCACTTCCGGACGGGACAGAAGGGTTTCAGATATTTAGCGATGCATCGCGGACGGGTTTGGGATGCGTGCTGATGCAAAGGGATAAGGTGATTTCGTTTGCTTCGAGACAATTGAAGCAACACGAGAAAAATTATCCTACACATGATCTCGAGTTAGCGGCTATTATGTTCGCGTTGAAGCTATGGCGGCACTATCTTTATGGTGTAGCTTGTCGCATCTATACGGACCACAAAAGCCTCAAATACATCTTCACTCAACGGGACCTGAACCTACGGCAGCGGCGTTGGCTCGAACTCATCAAAGACTACGATCTGACTATCGAGTACACGCCAGGTAAGGGGAACGTTGTGGCAGACGCGCTGAGTAGAATGTTTGCAGGGTGCTTGTCCATCAACCGTAACATACAGCGAGACTTGGCGGAGATGGGCATCGAGCTCCGAATCCGTTACCGTGGAGCACGATTGGCCCAATTGCACCTTGAGTCGAGCCTGCACAACAAAATAAAGACCGCACAGGAGGACGACCCATTCCTGAAGAAGATGCACGAGCTGATTTCGACGGGAAAGGCGACCGACTTTGTGGTGGACGAGGGCGGAATGACGCGGATGAAGGAGAGGATATGCGTGCCGGACCATGCTGAACTTAGAAAGGAGATTCTGACGGAGGCCCATTATGCGAAGTACTCGTTGCACCCCGGGAGTACCAAAATGTATAAGGACCTACGCACGACCTTTTGGTGGCACGGCATGAAGAAAGACGTGGCGACGTTTGTGTCACAGTGTATGGCCTGTCAACGGGTGAAGGCCGAGCATCAAAGACCAGGCGGGGAGCTACAGAACCTCGACATTCCAGTATGGAAATGGAATGACATCTCTATGGATTTCATCATGGGCCTTCCGAAGACGTCGCGGGGGAATGATGCGATTTGGGTCATTGTCGATCGTTTGACCAAATCTGCTCATTTTCTCGCTATTAAAGCATCATGGAGCGTCGATCGGTTAGCTCAGATTTATCTCGACGAGATCGTCAGACTGCACGGGGTACCGGCCACAATCATTTCGGACAGAGACGGGCGATTCCTATCACGTTTCTGGGCGAGTCTACAGGCGGCACTGGACACTAAGTTGAACCTTAGCTCCGCGTACCACCCGCAAACCGATGGCCAGACAGAAAGAGTGAATCAGATCCTGGAGGATATGCTACGTCTGTGCGCGATAGATTTGAAGACTAGCTGGGACACACACTTGCCGCTCGCGGAGTTCGCATACAATAACAGTTACCAATCGAGCATCCAGATGGCTCCCTACGAGGCACTTTACGGGAGGAAGTGCCGATCTCCGATTTGCTGGGACGAAGTCGGAGAGCGACAGGTGATCGGGCCAGAATTAATCGAACAAGCCGTCGAGAAAGTCTGCATGATTCGAGATAGACTCCGCATCGCTCAGAGTCGACAAAAGAGTTATGCAGATACTCGTCGACGACCGTTAGAGTTCTTGGTTGGGGACCATGTGTTCCTGAAGGTGACGCCGATGCGGGGCGTCATGCGATTCGGGGTAAAGGGCAAGCTGAGTCCAAGATTCGTAGGGCCCTTCGAGATCCTCGAAAGAGTGGCGACCGTTGCTTACCGGATCGCGCTACCTCCTGCCCTGGCCGAAGTGCACGACGTCTTCCATGTCTCCCAACTTCGGAAGTACGTGCATGACCCAAGTCATGTGGTTAGTTCCGATCAGTTGGAGCTACGCGCCGATCTATCATACTCGGAGGAGCCCGTGCAAATTTTGGACCGCAAGGAAAAGATCCTGCGAAGCCGATCGATGTCCTTGGTTCGCGTACTCTGGCGCAACCATTCCGTCGAGGAGTCGACATGGGAGCTAGAGGCGGAGATGAGGGAGAAGTACCCTTTACTTTTTGCCGACGAAGGTCAGACCCTTGTTCTTAAGTTTCGGGACGAAACTTTTTCTTAGTGGTATATTATGTAGTGCCCCGCTCCCGTTGGGGCGAAGCACTATGTAATAGGCTCGTGCCAAGTCAGACATGGTCGGGAACATAGATGGCTAGTCTGACTCGACGACGGATTTGTATACAAAAACCATGGCATCAATAAAATCGATTTGGACGAGTGATATGAGTACCGTTCCAACTAATGGATCGACTACTGTTGGAATAAGTCCTAGATGCGGTAGGCGGCGTCTTGGCGAAGGAACTCTAAAGGGAGTGACGCAACCCGTCTGCCGTTGGTTTTATTGGTTTTCTTGGCTTTCTGAACGAATTGTTGCGTGGATTTGATAGTGTGCTTTCGCGTCGATTTCTGAATGCGTCCTTGAGAATTTCGAAGGAAGGATTGAAGGAAGGGTTCTAATTCGATGCTCGTGCCATTGCAGGAGTTCGTGTAACTGACGCTTGACCGTCGCGAAGCGTTCTCCTACTCTCGGCGCAATCTCCTTAGGTGGGTGGTTCTTCGGCCCCTTCTTTTCTACTCCTTCCCGCCAACTAAATTCTTAAAGTTCAATGTTCAAATCGATGATGCTAACGGGATGTATGCTTGCCACTAAGATCAAGAGCTCGGGATAATATATCAACCTAGAAAAGTAAACTCTGAATCGATAGGTTCACACTAAGAAAGAGATAGACTATATTTCATGCCATCTAAAACACAACTATGAAAACCTTGGTGGCGGTACATCATGCCTCGGAGAATTTGGTGCCTACGGGATGCTAAATCAGAACGTACGGTTTCGGGGGAAAGGACCCTTGCGCGAGTAGGAATGATTATGTGATTTGATAATGGTTACGCTATGCAATTTACTTCATACATATATAACTGTTCATGCATTCGCATGGTCAAGGACGACTTGTGCACAAGGTGAGCTTTCCTCGAGACGGTACCCGGGGCCCTGGGACCGAATCGGCCTAGGAGGAAATTATGGAAATCGTGCTTCGGCGCGAGGCATTGCGAGACCTCCAGTTAGGCTCGCTACCTGGACTGGAGGGCGCGTCGCAAGGCTACGTAATCGTCCTTCTTGGTGTCGATATCACCAATGACCGCATATAGGATAGATTGCATGCTCACCTATTGTCTTGTGCAGGTGGTAAGTATTCATGTACATTTTGTGCAGGAAAGGAGCACGGCCGTGGTAAGAATGCCTTTAAATGGGTTATGTTGTTATCGTTTAAAATGTGCCTTCGATATGAACTGCAACTCATATAGTTCTAAATAGAAAGATCACTTCGTATGCCTGAATCCTTAATAAGCAGTGTCGGTTTAGACGAGTGGGTTCGTCCCATCCACTAGCAAGTGTGCTAACCCCCAACTCCCCAGGTAACGAGCGTGCTGCGGGAGCTCGAGACTAAGCTGGAGCTGAAGAACGGGAGGCGGCACGGAGCTCTCCTATTTTGAAGTATTTTGATGCCCAATTCAGACCGAAGGCTTTTGTTCAAATGTATAAAGGGGCATGAATGTATGGAACGCCGAAGATTATTTCAAGGCGTAGCTGTCGATAGCTTTCTTTTGTATTTCAAAGATGTAGCCGCAACGGCATATGTAATATAAATATGACCTTGCACATATTTTGCAAGTTTATGAATGAAAAGCTAAGTTTCTTCCTATGCTATGTTTTCAACTCTCTGCACTGTTTAATTTCAACGCGTCGAGCCTAAAAAAAATTTCCAAGCGCACATCCTTGCCTTGTGCAAGTCTATCAAAGACTTGTACGGCATCACGTCCCGACCCGTGGGGATCGATTTATATCGAGTTAAGGCGATGGCGACCGATTCGGCGAGTCGGGGCGTGACAACACTGACCCCATCCTAAGGTCAAACCAAATCGATGGTACGGGGTTTTCTATCCAAGCTTGCATCACTCCGATTTCTAAACATTGAGCATCGATTTCCTACGCACAATTCAATATTCGTCGCACGGGATACGAGTGACAAATCAAGTTTCAACCGATTTCCTCGATAAGAACGTATCGCTCGTTCATCAAGCTATTTCGTATCGTCTACTTCGAACACGTTCGACATAATTCGCCTATCAATCCTTCCAAGTCCCGTACGCTACGACACGATTCATTTCTAAACCGTAATTCATATTCCACGTTGTCGAAATAATCTATTCCAATTCACGTAATCGATCACAAGGTCATCTGACTTAACAATACGTTGCGCCCCGATCTCACGCGAGTCAGATTATCCACGGTGGGCATGAATCACCATGCATGCTCCCGCGAGATAATCATTCTCATCGGGACGTAACACTTGTTTTGGGTCAAGACTAGTTCATTCACGATGCGCGGATTGGACCTATTCAATCCTCAAGTTTTATTCAATCACCAATCGCAAGACCTAACATTCTCGAGTTCTCCTTCGCATCAAACCGACAAGTCGGGACAATCGAAGTTGCCGCGTCCTGATTTTCTGAGTTCGATCATTCCCGCGACAAGAATCACCATGTCAGCGCTCACGCGGAACGATCGTCCCAAATCCGACGCAACGCATGTACGAGGCTGGAGTTGCGCTCGTGCAAGACAGGACCGTCGACGTTGTGGTTATCAACGCAACCATCAAAACACGATTTCTTTCACCCAACATTCGCCTCAACCAAAGTCCTAAATATTGCATCCAATTGGAACGATAACACTTGCACGATCGTCATTCACCGTGTCAGATTACCCCCGAGTTATCACATATCGTCTTTGATACGCCTCAATATCATCGATGATATATGTAACCTGACGATCTTCGTTTGCAACGAATTCTGAGTCGTACGAATGATGCTATCTTCCGACTGGATAATCTCCTCGACATTCAATTTCAAGTTCGATCATTATCCCTCGAATCGTTTATAAGATCAATTCGTTCAAATCCGAAATCATGTATCATTCATCCGTCTATCTTAAGTAATCGACTACGTATTTCCTCAATTCGCATTATTTCATGCAACTCAAACCATCGAGCACATCGATTTCAATCCTCAGAGTCGTTTGCGTAACTTCAAAGTCAAACCTTTCGTGCACGCTATCTACCTGTCGTGCTAACTTTTCGTATACTATCCGTATCAATTTCCTCGATTCGATTTCACCTACTCAATCATTTTTGCATTTCATACTCGTGCAATCCTCAATCTTTCGCTCGAATAATTTCCAAGACGGACCATACACCACTCGGGATTCGAGTCATCCAATCTAGTCCAAATCACGTTCGTATTATTCGCTAAGACATGTTTCGAATTCGTTCGACGAATCCCTAGCGTAATCGTTCACGTCGCATCGACGCACTAAGTCGTTCATACTATTCCTCAAAATCAAGAACAATCTTCCGTGTACGCCTAAGCGTCAGTCTGATAACGTTGCTATCGATATACACTCCAAGTGTATCTCCGTTCCCGACCAAGCGGTACTTAATATTGGTTGTGACTCGTTGCACCAAAAGGTCGAGGTGTGCGATACGCGGACTAAGTTGTGCCGCATAACCATCCCGTATGGACTATATTTTGAGTTTTCACGCTCATTTTCTCATGTCGACGTAGGACTCGTTAGGCACGCATGCGACTTGCTAACTTTAGCACGTGTCTTCTATCAACTCAAGGTCGGCACCGTTCAGTCCCAAGGCCATTACCTATCGATGCGTTCGATTGAACGCTTGTACGAGCTTTCGAAAATATTAGACTTATTGTATGGACATGCCGAGGGACGTTTGAGAGAGAGCGCACCAACGATATCACATTGCGGAAGCACAATTCAGAGTTTGCGGAACAACGGAGTTAAAGAATTCAATCGATAGTCCAAGGACGTAAAGCCGTGCTCTGATACCATTATTTCACACTCCGCTCCCGCAGGAGCGATCGTCCTTGCTAAGGCGTGATGCCGCACGAGCCTAGATTGCGCTCGTGCAAGGCGGGTTTCATAATGGCCGATTACAGCGGTTGCGACGGGGTCGTCGCACAGAAGTCCCAAGCAGAGACATTGAACACGCAGCGAAAATTTAGAACAAACATAAGTTATTAAAAGAAGCTCTTTTATTGATATTGAAACAACGGTCACATTGGGGCACAAGGCCAAGATTACAATCACTCAAATACACTTGTTCTACATTACAAATTGCTCAGCTCTCTCTCATCTCTCGATACATATTTGACGATCCAGCGGAAGCTTCGGAAGGCGATGTCCATACATTATGTCCCGTATAAGTCTTCGAATCCATGCGGCCGCACGCTTCGAATCGCCAAGGAACTCCGTGCCTCGACGCATCCAAGCGAGCTCCGCGCCACGAGCTTCTACCTGTGCCTGCACATGGAAACTGTGTGGGTGTCAGTACCACTGTACTGGTGGAGTGAGCTCCTCGCCTACCCATACAAAATCGACACGTTTATTTTACTTTGTTCAATACAAGCCCCCTTTACGATTGTCTTTCTAGTCTTGCCTTAGGATCGATTTTAGGACCGACGCTCGGCCTATTTAGTGTCTTTAGACCATCTCCGTGCTTTGCACTAATAACGTACCCATACTTTTTTCTTTAGACCTTTCTCGTGCTTGTATTGTCAACGTACCGACTCATAGTTATCTTTCGTACCGTACTCTTGGACGTAACGACTAGGTCGTGTCAAATACTTGCCCTACGACCCTTCTCGACTTAACTCGAAACGTATAACCCAACTTGTGGAGCCGATGTTGAGAACTCGAGTACGACAACGTATCTCGTGCCGAAGCACGTGTCTTTACGTAAAACCGAATCGTAGGCTTTATAACACTTTGGTGCAACCGAGCACACATTTCAACATTCGTATACCGTGCTTACGCTTCCTTTGTTACGACTGACATCGTGCATGCGGATTCGCCACTTAGCACGCCAATTATCTATATAAAAGGCCACTGGCATGACAAGCCATCGCGGACATAGCTCGGGTAGGCGGCGGGTCCTTCGATGCAAGGTAGCTAGCCCCATGGAAAGCCCCCGACTACCCACGCAATAAAAGCATGCGTTGCTATAACGTCTACCCCCTAGGATGACTGGACCCGGTGCCCCGGCGTATAACCAGTCTAGGCAGAAATCCTTGTCGACAAGGTGTCCAATGACCACGCACCTACGAGACATCTAAACTCACGTAAATGCATGGCCTATTTGTTGGTACGACCGGAACTATACTTGGCATCTCGTGCTCTGAATCACACTTGGCATAACTTGCCTCGGGACTACGAGACTCCCAACCGAGGGACCGCCTCGAACTTTTTAACGTAGGTAGGAACGCGAGACTCCCACCGAGGGACCGCCTCGAATACTTAACGTGGATAGGAACGCGAGACTCCCAACCGAGGGACCGCCTCGAATACTCAACGTGGATAGGAACGCGAGGCTCCCAACCGAGGGACTGCCTCGAATACTTAACGTGGACAGGAACGCGAGGCTCCCAACCGAGGGACTGCCTCGAACATCTTTGAACTCGAGGGAACGACTACTACGTAGCCTTCCAACTTAACTTGAACCAAACGTGTTCCTTAAGTGCCACGGACCGTGGCTAACTTTACATCGTGCCAACCGTGGCTCGTGCCTGTAACTGACTTCTGTCTTATGCGACGCTATCACCCAAGTCATACGTTATATGACGGCCCGTGAGATCGTGGGACTATTTAACTTGACAACCGCAGAACGAGCGGGACGGCACTTAGAATGACTTAGGTCGATCGGCATAACTTTGCCTAACTTACTCAAGCCTACAACTTAACCCGAGGGACGAGCCAAGGCTATGCCAAGCCTTGCGCAGTGGAAACGTGCATGCTTTATCGAGCATTTACGAGGGCGACGCCTATGACTTAGGCAAGTTCATAGTTTGTGTCGAATACCAACTTTCCTTTTCCCAAGCCACGGGACGAAGGACCGAGTGTCATTTAAAAGCACGCTGAGCCGACTTCTATTGAGACCGTGGGACGATTTTCCATGTTCTAAGACATTCCGACGGGTCGGGATTACTCCCTTAGCTATGTGCGTTCGTAGCTTTTATATTAGCCTACTTGTGCAAATTGAAAACCAACGAATTATTAAGTGAAGGCTAAGATGAGGCAAGTTCACCGAAACTACCCCATCTGAGCGATGTCTTCGAGTCGCCGTTGTAAGGCCAAGTCCGAACGCCGTCGGCGTTTCGATTCCTCCGATTGACTTTACGGGACGGGGCACTACAGTGAGTTTCCCCCTCGCGGCTCACTTTAAGTTCACTGAGGAGCAGTGTCCATCTACCGAGGACGAAAAGGAAGATATGGAGCGAGTTCCATTTGGCTCAGCTGTGGGAAGCCTAATGTATGCCATGGTGTGTACGAGGCCAGATATTGCTCATGCAGTTGGTACGGTTAGCAGGTATCTTTCAAATCCTGGAAGGGTACGTTGGAGTGCGGTCAAGTGGATTATACGTTATCTTCAGGGCGCTGCTGGTTGGAGACTTTCTTTTGGTGGTGACGAGCCGAAGCTGGTTGGGTATACTGACGCTGATATGGCTGGAGATGTAGACACGAGGCGATCGACTTCGATCTACGTGATGATGTTTGCGGGAGAAGCAGTGTCGTGGCAGTCGCGGTTGCAGAAGTGTGTTGCCTTGTCGACGACAGAGGCAGAGTACATTGCGGCAACGGAGGCTTGCAAGGAGCTGTTGTAGATGAAGAGGCTGTTGCAGAAAATGGGACTGAAGCAAGAGCAGTATAGTTTGCTTTGCGACAGTCAGAGTGCTATCCACCTTGTGAAGAATCAGACGTTTCATAGCCGGTCCAAGCACATCGAGACCCGGTATCATTGGATACGGGATGTGGTTAAGAAGAAGGACGCGGAGCTTGAGAAGGTTCATACAGATGACAACGGAGCTGATATGTTCACGAAGATTCTACCAAGAGGGAAGTTTGAGTACTGCAGGCAGATCGTCGGGATGACGACATCCTCCCCATAGTTGTGAAGGGGAAGATTTGTTGGAGTGGGTGGGGTTCCCAACCTATGTGGAGAAGACCCCGGAGTGCGACAAGCGCCGTTCGTGTGTCGAAGAAGCTCGGGAAGTAGGCGACGCGGAGTCGCTGCTGCTGTTGGTGACCCAGAAGGAGGTTCTGGAACGGGGCAGCCGAGTTCGGGCCGAACTCGGTCCCAGGCCGAGTTCTGGCCGAACTCGGTCTGGCCATTCCAAAATTGTGGCGCTAGGTTCTGTTTGCTCGACACAGAGTTCTGGCCGAACTCTGTGTCGTCGGGGCTGATGCGGGAATTTGGATGAGTTTTCATCATTGGATCTGATCCAACGGTCCAGGTTGGCTGCGGGATTAGGGAGTTAAGTTGGGATTTTCCAACCCTAATTCATATCGCAACGTAACACAAGAAAAGAGGAAGGAGGCAAGAGTGCCATTGCAACTTCGGAGAAGAAGACGGAGGATTGAAGGTCGCTATTCGAAGGAGATCGTGTTCGGGTAATCTCTACTCGTTGTTCTCGCTCTTCGTAGCCTTGTAATCATTGTTCTTATCTCTGAGTGTTGTGGGGATCCGATTTGGATCGGGAGGAGTTTGTAGAGGGTGTAATTCTTCTATTCCATTAGTGGAGGCTTCTCAGGGTTGGACTCCGATCGTCCCGTAGTTTTTTTCCGCAAGGGTTTTCCACGTCAAAAATTCTGTGTCTGCGTGGATTGTTTTGTGTGGTTGTTTTTGGGTTCGTGCGTTGTATTGCTCGGTCCTCTCGCAGGTACTCTCCGGTTTGGGAAAAGGTTTCCGCGTTTCTTTCCCAACACCTTTTGGATTTGGAAAAAGTTATTTTGTCCGCACCTACGACACTTCACCATTGGCCTCCCGTGTTAGCGTGGGACCCACGCCAATGACCTGGCAATGGAGAATTGTCACGTGGCGGACACGCTGTCCCACATGTGGACCAAATAGCAGGGTTCGTAGGTGTCATTGGCTCTCGATTTAGGATGCTGGTATTTGGGCCGCGACCATGTGGCACTCTCCCATTGGCAGGGTGCCGGTATTTGCCCCACGTAGACCTATCAAGTGGGCCGGGCCTGGGCCTCTTGGGCCCAGAAACTATAGTGATCGGGCCGGGCGAGGCCAAGGGCTAAAAATCTCGGCCCAGTCCGACACGTGACCCACGGCACAGTGGGCTTCGGGTCGGGCCGAGCTTGGCCGGGCCGGGCCGTGCCGGGTCTTGATTGGCACGTGAAATTTGGACATTCACTTTCGTTCTTCTTCTTAAAAATTTTGTATATTAATTACAATCATTTTTTAAACACAAATGATTGAACATCCAACATGTTTTCATATATGTTTTTCAACAATCACATATATTTACATAGATTAACATAACATAATAACATGATTAAATTTTCAAAATATTAATAACAATTATTTTTTTCGTATAGAAACTACTTGATTATTATTTATTTGGGTGGGCCGGACAGGACTGGACTTCGAGCTGTGCTTGGGCTTCGGGGCGGGTCTATGTTATGGGCCGATATATGTAGCCCGACACGATTCAATATACGGGACCGGGCTGGTCCGGACTCACGATTAATCTGGTCGGGCCCGCAAATGGACCAATTTTTCGGACCGGACTCGTGGCGGACTGGACCGGCCCGGCCCAGTTGACAGGTCTAGCCCCATGAGAGCAGGGAGATGCCAATGTAAGAGTGCCACACAGGCGGACAAGTTAGCATTTTCATTCTATTTATAGGATTAGAGCATCCGCAGTGGGAACTGTTTCTATGTTGTCCGAGCTCTCTAGCCTAGTGGTATTAGAGCGGACATCCGGAGGGGCCGGCAAGGTTCGAGCCCCCCAATTGTGTGTGTGCGTGTGATTTCAAAAAAAAAAAAATACTGTTTCAATGTTATATTACAGGCTAGGGAGGAAGCATATGAATACGAAAATGCTAATTGCCCACAGGCGGGACAGCAGGTCCGCTTGCATGGCACTCTTCCATTGGCTCCGTCCGTTCGCACCGAACCCATGCTAGCGTTCTGCCAATGAAAGAGTGCCACATGGCAGCGGTTTGGCCCCTCCGCGGGCCAAGTAGCAGCATCCATATGAATATTACTAAGAATAAACAGAGACGATAGTTAATATATAGGTACGTAAAAATTTATTATGACAGCAATCAATCATCGATTACAAGGGAACATACACAACAGAGCATATGAACAATAGTACTCGTGACAATAGATAGGCGGGTAGTACTGCTTGCATTTTGGAAGATTGATTGGTGAGTGAGATCGTAACGTTTTTAGTCGCTGTCGCTGCTGCTGCTGCTGTGGCCATCCTTCTTCTTCTCCTTCCTGTCCTTCTTCTTCTTCTTCTCTCCCCCCTCGTGTTTCTTCCTCTCCTCTCCGGCCTTGTGCTCGCCGCCGCCGCCGCCATGGAGCTTGTCCTTGATCTTGTCCAGCGCGCTCCCTCCTCCTCCTTCCTTGTGCTTCTTCTCCGCCGCCAGCTGCTGCTCGTGGTACTTCTTCTCCTCCAGCTCGTGGCGCTTCTTCTCCTCCTCCTCCTTCTTGTGCTCAGCTCCTCCTCCTCCACCTCCCAAGTGGAGCTTCTCCAATATCCCTGCCATTCTATTCTTCTTCTTTGATTGATTGTGCTTTTGTGATGATGGAGTGTTATACGTTGGTATGTGGCATTGGCTCTCTATTTATAGGGTTCGGGAATGCATGATATGGGTTGGCTGGCAAACTAGATGTTAGCAATAATTACTTGCTTAAAATGTCTATTTCTCTCATCCACCTAATTTTTAAGGAAAATGCTAAATTTACTACAAAATTTTTACAACCTTCTTACAACCACTCTCTTCCACTCCTTACACATGGGTCACACCGGATCCCATCACTACTCTCACCTCCCCTGCTACATGGGCTCCACCCGGTCCCATCACTTCTCCCCCTCCTCCAATCGAAGTCCGACACGTGGCAAAGTTGTAAGGGGATTGTAACATTGGTTGTAGGCATAGCAAAGCTCAATTTTTAATGTGAGATATTTTCTTTTCAGTACTATATTCGTTAGAGCATCAAGGTCCATCATATTTTCTTGATTTAAAATGTAAGAGCTCATTTAGTAGAATAGTAAGTCTTATTTCTAGTTCTAATTTTTACAATTTTAGTTCTATCCAGTCCGTAGGTGCTAAGAATTGTACATATACCAATTATATGAAAGATTGAAGGATTTAGTTTAAGGCCATGTTTAGCTTAAATAAAAAAACGAGTATTAAGATCTCACATGATAGTAGATATTAGAATTTTGATTTCGAAATTGTCCAACTTTAAGAATTTGGATATTGAAATTACTAATGTCCATGTAGGTTGATAAACAGTAATTTTGAAATCGAAACTTTAACATCCGACAATTTCGAAATCCAAATCGTAATAAACACTAAAAAAAGATGGAGAGTTGGAAGGGTTTGATTTAAGGTCATATTTGGTTCCCAAAATTAGATTCTTAAAAATAATTTATTTTTTTACATTTGAATGCAAATGAAAACGAGTAAAAAAAAAAAAAGGCTAATTAGAGTTTAGACTCTTGATTTTATATCAGCTTAGACTTTAGGTCCTAACATGTCCAATTAGAAAGTTTAGGTCCTGAATTTTTTAACCTTTTCCATTATACCCTCCATTTATTATTTTAAAAAAATAATCTCATGCATTGGGAGGCATGGTATAATGGAAAAGATTAAAAAATTCAGAACCTGAACTTTCTAATTGGACATGTTATGACCTAAAGTCCAAGATGATATAAAATTTATGGTCTAAACTCTAATTATTATCAGACAAAAAAAATAGTAAAAAAAGTGGTTCTCATCAATCCAAAAATTTATTTTTCTTCCAAAATTTAGATTCCTTCAAATACCAAAAAGAGGTATATATTGTAAAGAGGTCGTAAAGCAAATGGTTGTAATTCTAAGATTATTGTTGGTTTAAACAGAAAAAGAAAAAGAGAGAAAAAAAAAAAAGGCGCGTCAATGTCGACGCAGATTCGGACGTCGTGTAGAGTGGATAAGACGGTCACTTCGATTAAAGTAGATTACTCTTATAAGTACCAGACAGAACCCCCATCTAACAGATCTAGACCGTCCGTCCATTAATCCACCCCATATCAACGGACAGGAATAGTGGTTCCATTAGGGTCCCAGAATATACGGTGTAGTAAACTCCGTCCTCGTCTGAATGTTATGTCGGCAGCGACTGTGATCAATGGTTTGCTCGTGACCACCTCGAAAATCTCACATTATTTTTGATTATTTTAGCTCTTGGGATGTAAAGTTAGGGACACGTGTAACGAAAACCATCGATCAGAATGGTGGTCACGAGAGTCGCAAGTGGACACGAATATATATATTTTTATTTATACTTTATAGGCCACTAGACAACTTTGTCCGTATTAGCAAATAAGTATCCATTAACCAAAAGATGTCACAAACCACACCTCTCTATCTGGTTGCTAAGACCATCTCCAATGGAGTTTCTACCTTCCCTATTTTGCAAGAAATTTATTTTAAAAAAAAATTTCACCCAATGATAATTTTTATCACAATTTCTATTCTATGTTGTAATGATATGATTTCTATTATAGGTGACAATGATATCGGATGAAAACTTTAAAGGAGGGGGTTTTTTCTTGTAGAAACTCTCATAAAAATTCTTCTATCTCATGACAATTATTATTGAAACCCCACCATTAAATTAGTCATTTTTACTATGTGACACATAGAGTAGAAATGGAGAACCATTGGAGAATATTTTTGTATGTCTATAATTTTTATGTAAAAACTCTTACAACTATGATAGTACAATGCCAAGTAAGATGAAAACTCAATTTTAAAAATCATCATTGGAAATGGTCTAAGAAAGTTGAAAGCGAAGCCAAGTAAAAGAAGAAAAATATCAAAATAGTTTATGTAAAAAATGTCTAGCCGAACACGAGTGGAGCGTGTGGTTACCGAACAGTACATTAGCTATTGTCAGGAATCAGTACATCTAGCCACGAAAACATATGTTTATTTTTATTTATAAAAAATTGGTAAGAGCTTAAGATAGTTGATCCAAAAAATATATATAATACATGTACAAAATCTCGTAAGGATAGATATATTATAAAAAATATAATTTTAACAAATTTCTCTTTGTTGTTTCTGGAAACTCAAAAGAAAACAAGGTCCATTGAGTAGTGTCTTTTTTTATTTACCTTTTGAAACTGAAATATTTTGTTGAAATCCGTTTCCTTTTACGAATCTATAAAAAAGTTATGGGTTCTATCCATAAAAAAACAAAACTTTATGAACAAAGTTTGGTAAAATTATGAGAAAATTAACAAGTTCAATTTTTTTGCAAAAACGTATACGAAACGTTATAGGCTATAGCGTTTTTCTTGATTTCTAAATTATTTTAACAAAAAATGCTATAGCATATGGGCGTTTCATCACAAAAACGCAATAGCTTATGGCCCTATTGTTAGAAAAATACCATAGAAGGACGTTTTGAAATTTTTGCATGTAAATCTCTTATATTTGTTGATTTGCATATAAGTTTATTTTCAATATAAACGCACTATATCAACTTAAATATTTTAGTGCGACCCTTGCAACGAGGTTTATGATGTTGGATCGCAAAGTTGAACGTGAGAATTTTTTAGCAAATTTTACGACATTTTTTCAGAGCGTTACTCCTGGGATCCGCGAGCCACCCAATTTTTGTGATAATGCATTCAACGGCTTGAATTGCGAATCTGAGTGACGTGCATGAACTCAATGGTACTCTCGGATACGTGGTCCGAGCTACAAAATAACATAAACTAGACGATTCATAGACCCCACGGGTGATGATCCGAAAAAGTGTTACATAACTCGATAGAAATATTCAACAAGGATAGTTCGATGTTGCAGATCCAATGATGTAAGTCTCGTTGCAATTCGAGGTCAACACGAAAAGATATAAGTCCTTATTTTTAAGATCAAATTAAAAATTGATTTATATGTAAATTATTAAAATATAATAAACTTAATTTGTTGTAGGTTATCTATTCTATGATTTTTTTTTTTTTTTTTGAAATACAAAAGTTTTTAAAATTATGTGAACTGTTTTGCTATTTATTTTTCTACTTTTTATAGTGTACTTGAAAGCTTAGTTCTTTGATTCATTTTGCGAGTTATTGCATTTATTTTGTGAATGAACATGGTTCTTACTGTGATTACACTATTTGAGGTTGGTCATTTTTATCTTTACTAATGCTCCATTCTTTTCGGAAGAATTCGCTAAGGAAAAATAATAAAATAGAGCGTACGAGTGGACTAAGTTTTGGAAGTTCGCTAAGGAAAAATTATAAAAAAGATCAAACGAAAGGACAAAGTTTTGCTAGAAACCCTAGTTGAGGAGATTATTAAGGGTGGAAAGAAACCCGATAAATGATGGGAGTTGGATTCACTAACTCGTGAAAGAGAAAGTTGTTGTCATTTTTATTACAATTCACACACATCTATACACGTATTTATAGTTGGAGGGCTCGAACTTTGTCGTATTCGTCTAGTATTCGTGCTATTTTCACATGAGCTAAAAATGCTGGACGCTGAGAAGGTTGACACCAATAACTATATAAAAGCAAGACTCAAAACTATGAGAAAGGATTATTTGGTGATAAGGCGGATTTGGATTTAATTCTGAAATAAGATGTGTGACAACTAATGAGGATGCTTGGTTGCGCTGCTATTAGGCCTCATTTGGTTCACGAAAATGAAATAAATTTTCTTGTATTTTTCATGGGAATAAGAAAGTAGGATTCATGTCACATTTCCTTTCTGTGTTTGGTAAAACATGAAAACTACCTAGGAAAGGAAAGCAAAATATAACAATGTTCCAATAATATACTTAACTTCTAAAATAAAAATAATATTATAAAAAATAACATTAATGGTAAAATAAGCAATGACACATGGTTACTTTTGTCATAACTTTTGTAATAAATGTTGGAAAAGGAGGAGGATAATCAATCCCATGGGTCTAGAGTGGAATCATATTCCTACCCCCTTGTCAGGAAATTTATTTTCAATTTTGTGGCTACCAAACAAAGGAAAGGAATAACTCTTTTTTCTTGGTTTCTTAAATCCGTGAACCAAACGAGGCCTTAGGGGATGTTTGGTAACCCCAAATGGAGAATTGGAGATGATGGGTTTGGGTTAAAATCTGGATTTCAGCCCAAAGAATGTTGCATGAATAAGGAGAAATAAATGCTTCTTTTTCTTCCTCATAAATTATGTCCGAATTTCAACCCAAATTCCTACTTCCTGCTTCTTCTCCAGCCACCCTCCTCCGCTACCGCCTCCATCTCGTTCTTCGACGGCGACGAGCTCAACTCGCTATGGCACAACCGCAACCCGGACACCACACCTTCATGTAGCTCATCCAAGCACCGCGCAGATTTCTCGCTAACGACTTGAGATCGATGTAGCGCCCTCGCCCGGACCAATCCGTCGTATCGACCTCTTATTCGTCCGATCGGAGATAGAGACACCACTGTAGGCTTTAAAAATGAAAGTCACGCTGAGTTGATCAGGACAAAGTCTCAAAGTCACGCTGAGTTGATCAGGACAATATTTAAAAATCACGCTGAGAGACCGCTCATCATTTTGTCAGAGTGTCATTATGACTGACAGCACGACAGTCGAAGAATGTCTTCTCGTATGCCACGTATGCACAGAATTCGAGAGATCACAGCCGACTATTGCGTGACTTTTGAAATCTTCTTCAGCAAGACTCAGTCTTCACCAAGTTGGCGTACCAAAAGAGCTTCTTGTCATTTAATGCGACTGACAAAGGCAATCACTGTCAGAGATTTTGTGTCAGTCGAGGCACGTCGAATCAGGACAGCTGGCAGTTCTGCCTCAATCTTGCGTATATTTTGAGTCTTCTGGCTCAAGCCTGCGTGTATTTTGAACTTATATGTTCCTTCCTCAAGTCTGCGTGTATTTTGAGCTTTTTGTCTCAAGTTTGCGTGGATTCTGAAGTTTCATGTCCCACGTCTGCGTGGATTTTGAAACTTTCTGCCCCAAGTCTGCGTGGATTTTGAAGCTTTCTGACCCAAGTCTGCGTGAATTTCGTCTTCAACAAGTCTGCGTGTATTTTGAGCTTTTTGTCTCAAGTTTGCGTGGATTCTGAAGTTTCATGCCCCACGTCTGCGTGGATTTTGAAGCTTTCTGCCCCAAGTCTGCGTGGATTTTAAAGCTTTTTGCCCCAAGTCTGCGTGGATTCTGAAGCTTCTTGCCCCAAGTTTGCGTGGATTTTGAAGCTTTCTGACCCAAGTCTGCGTGGATTTCGTCTTCAACAAGTCTGCGTGGATTTCATCAAATTGGAGTACGTGGCAGCCATGCCACTGATATCTCACCCGCGTGTCCTGTAACTTGCACACGACTCATGCATGATTGCCATGTGTCCAACAGTTGCAGGCCACGTCCAGTAACTGCTCACAACCTTGCGTATGTTAGATCCTGCGTGATTTTTAACTAGGCACAGGTTGTGAAGACAGTTATCTTTTCAGTTATTTTTGACTCTATAAATAGAGTTCTTTTTCTCATTCATTGTACAGATACATAGTTATCTAACTTACTGTCAAAATTTTGAGAGCTTTTCTTCTTCGCATAGTCCAAGGGATAAAGCGATCGTCTAGATCGGATTCCTACAGTTGTAATTTTCCCAGATACACAATAAATAAAGTGAATTTATTTATGGAAAACAAATTGGCGACTCTGCTGGGGAAAACCATCTCCTCTTCTGAGATGGCAACAACTCAATGCGACACTTCGTCAGTCGGCTCGACGAAGAAGGTGATATCGATCCAATTCGATCAACTCGCCTACGAAGAAATGCAGCGGGCTAAGGGTGGCAAACCCACTTCAGCCTCCATCACCACTGCCAAGTCGAAGGGACGCTCTGTCTATGTCCCTAAGAATCAGTTGGTAGCCAATGGTGAAGTCTCTACCACAGTGTCTACTCCTAACACTGGCAAAGACTCTACTACAAGCATGCACACTCTTGTGCGCTCAAAGACGACAGCGTTCAAAAGTCATGCTGACAGTACTGGCTCCTTAGCCAAGTCTGTTCCAGCGTGCAATCCAGCATTCAAAAGTCATGTTGACAGTACTGGCTCCTTAGCCAAGTCTGTTCCAGCGTGTAATCTTAATCCCAAAAGTCACGCTGACAGTACTGGCTCCTTAGCCAAGTCTGTTCCAGCGTGTAATCTCAATCCCAAAAGTCACGCTGACAGCACTGGCTCCTTAGCCAAATCTGTTCCAGCGTGTATTTCTAAAATCAAAAGTCACGCTAACAGCACTGGTTCTTTAACCAAGCCTGTTTCAGCGTGTATTCCATATACATCATCTAAGAAGAATAGCTCTTTAGCTCTTTCTTCTTCTGTGCCAAGTTCTACTAGAACTGGGGATGGTCTTGCTAGAACTCCTCTACACAAAGTCCCTTCGAAAAGAAATAACTCTTTAGTTGTTTCTTCTGCTCCTGTGGTTTTTACTTCAGAAACAGCTTTGACTGACAATTTTGTTAGTCAAAGAAAAGGAGATGGTCTTTTGACTACTCTTCCTTCTGGACATTCTATGTCTCAAAACTTGAACAAGTCTAAGAAGAAACATTTCTTAATGTCTTCTTCTACGACTTCTTCGAATTGGACACAGAATCTGTCTAGAAAAGAGGGTCTATTACCAACTCCTAATCAAGGGGGTGGTTCAACTATTCCTTCTCTGCAAATATCCAGATCAATGGAAGGAAAACTCCAAGTTTCAAAAACCAATGTGTTACCTCCAACTGATCTAAGAACAAAACTTAATCAAACCCGTTTGGGAAGCACTTCTGGTGTTAAGAAACCACATCAATCGGGAACAAAGATAAAAGATCCGGATGCAGAGTATGCTAAAAATTATGTGGCTCATATTAATCACTCCTTATATAATCAAGAGCCATCAAAACCCAAGAACCGGAAATATATTCCTAAAAATACACAAAGAGTGTTCTCTGATGTACCTCAGTTGTCACAGACAGATTTATGAGAACACCTTCAACAGAAGAGAAGAAATAATTCTATGACAATGGATCATGCTGAATGTGACTTCCAGCCAAGAGTCATAATTCAATGCAGATGTCAATCAATGGTTCAGGACTATGTTGATCATGAATGTGATTTTCAGCCGAGAGTCACAATACAATGCAGATGTCAAACTAATCGATAATCTGTCTTCAATCGGATTCAGTGTGAACCTATGCCTGATGAAGATGAGCCTCTGTTTGCTTCTGTCAACATGACCTCTCGGGATACTGGGGGTAGAGCTGATAGTCCAGATGGAGTATATAGAGGCACCAGAGCAAGAGTCCTGGCCTCTAGTCAAAGGACTTTGATTTCTGAAGATGATTCTGAATTTCTCGGAGAATCTAACTTCCCACCTCTTCCTACTGGGGGTAGTTCTCCTATAATTGACTTTGATGCACAAAGCAATGATTCAGAACAAACAACATCCACCAGTTCATCAATAATCCCTCGTACAGTCACGACTTATATGGTTGATGGGAATACTGATGAACCTTCTTCTTTCCTGACTCCTCAAGAACAAAGAATTGCTTCTTTGGAACAGCAAATGAAGTCTATGGCTGATACTATGAAGTCGATGTATGAACTCATGACAGCTCAGTTACAAAATCAACAGACTGTACCAGATGCCATACCAATTGACACTGGTGTAAGTCCAGTACAAGTTCCTCCAGCAGTACAATCCAATACTCCTGGACCAGCTCAACCAAATCCTAGTCTCTCTGGAGCTGGGGGTAGTGCTTATAATGCTGTTCCTCCTCCCAACTATTCTCTACAAGCTACAACTCCACAATCATCCGGAGTTGTTTCTGAAGAGTTGAGGAATCTCAAAACACAATTTGAGGCATTCAAACAGAAGGATGGTTTACAAAGGTTAGGCATCAAGCAACCTTATCCGATAGAATGGAAGCAAGTATCGTATCCTCCTAAATACAAGCTTCCTACTATCTCATTCTATGATGGAACCACTTCTCCGAGTCAGTTTATTAATCACTTTGAAGTGATGACTGACCAGTTGCAACCAAGTGACGCCCTCCTTACTCGGGTGTTTGTTGGATGTCTCAAAGGAGCGGTTTATGAATGGTATAGAAGTCTCCCAGATGGGTGTATTACCTCATTTGCCGGTTTCAAACAAATATTTCTTGAACGGTTCTATGAAGGGCTCAATGACATGACTATGTCTGCTCTTATTAGCATCAAGCAGAAAAATAATGAAACTACAGAGGATTTCATTGAACGGTTTCGAAGAGAAGCTCTGAAGATGCCTCTTGGAACTCCTGATGCTGTCACCATCGACACATGCAAATCAAACTTGTTACCAATTATCAGTATGTGGACAGGATCTACTCAATTTCAAGACTGGCCTTCCTTCATAGTTAGTGCCAAAGCTGCAGAAATTAGTGCTGAAACCTTCAAAGGTTTAGGAGTGCAGATGACTCCCAAAGAAACAGGTCAAGGTACCAACAATAATGCTAAATCCAATACTCGCAAGGGAAAAGAAACCCTTGAAGTTAATCTTCAGAGCAAAGATGCATCGACTGTTCAAACTCCTCCTACTTCTACAACTCAACAACCAAGAGCACCACGCCCCAAAGAAGAATACTCTTTTGATGACGACGATGTCCTTGGTATCTTTGAATGTCTGCTGAAAGGTAATAAAATACAATTACCTGAAATCAAGAAACCTGATGAAGCTGGTAAGACGGATCATCCTAAATATTGTCCATACCACAGAATGTTGGGTCACACAATTCGTACATGTTATGTACTGAAAGGAAAGATCCAAGAAATGATTAAATCTGGAGCTATCTCTCTTACTCCAAAAGAGAAAACCGTCACCTCCAACGTCGTCTCTATGCAATTCGGAGACTTCCCTCCTCAATTTCTTGAAAGTGGGATCATTTCTATTCCCAAAGCAACTCTTGAAATAGTGAACATTCCTCTTCCACAGGCTGAAGGATTAGTACCAATCACTATAGAAACAGGAGAAATTATGTGGATTCATCCTGATCTAGTGGCAGACTTTGAATCTCCTCCTCTTCAAAAGACTACTTCTTGAAAGTCCAAGAAGACTGGAAAGATTAAGTCATGTCATATGACTTCTCTTGGATCTACTCTTGACAAAGAGCCGAAAGACAAAGAAGAAGCACTTGCTGGTGCTACTCGAACAGGAAAACCTTATCTAAAGGATTACTCCAAGAATCCTGAGGATACTCCTGATATCCCTCCAGCTGATAAAGATGCTCCTAATGTTCCTCTTGAAAAAGAATCATCCACTGCACCTGCTCCTTCAACTGCACCGGTTGAACCTGCTCCTTCTAAGCCTACAGCTCTTGAGAAAGGCAAGCAACAGGCTCGGTTTGATAAACCAATCAAGAAGTCCTCTCCTCTTGGGCTTCAGAAGCCTTATAACTTCGACATTTTAGCTCAACTTGCTAATACTCCAGCTAGAATGTCCCTCTTTGAACTTCTACGTCTTTCCAAAGAGACTCGGAAGACGTTAAGTGAAGCACTTCTTCAAGCTGACTCTTGTCTTACACAGTTAAAGAAGCCTGAAGTAGAACCTGCCACTTGCTTACATTGTAACAGTGTATTGGAGATTATCCCAAATATCACCTTTACACAAGACGACATGCTATTGGAAGATAATCGACATGATCGGCCTCTCTACTACACCGGTTATATCGATACAACGAAGATAGATCGTATCGTCATTGATCCAGGGTCTGCTATAAGCATAATGCCAAAGAGTTTGTTGGATGAGCTAAAAATCCCTCTTCACAAGCTTTCCAAGACGGTTACTACTATCCTGGGATTCAATCAAAGCAGGAGCGAGCCCTTGGGAAAGATTCATCTGAAACTTCAGATAGGCGATTTCAGATCCAAAGTCACTTTCTATGTGATCGAGATTGTGGGATCCTATAATCTTCTTCTGGGGAGGCCCTTTCTTCATGAAAATAATGTGGTACCTTCTACTCTTCATCAGTGTTTCAAATACATTGACAGCAATGGAAGAGTACAAAAGGAAGTGGCTGACATAAATCCTTTCCATGAGGTTGAAGCTTATTTCAATAATTCCCGGATGTACAAAGAAGAATATACAAGGGTGATACAAGCTATGGAGAAAGAGGATTCACAAAGTGAGACTTTAATAATCCCTGTTAAAGGTCGAACTACTCAGCAACAATCTTCCAAACCCTCTGGAGAAGGTTCTTTCATCATTCCAGTGAGTGGACGAATTTCTCCATTACCTCAGTCGTCTACTCAAGATACACTGATCATTCCTGTCAGTGGGCATACTACAGTTCCTGTATCTTCACATGTGAAACAGGATACTCTGGTAATCCCAGTTGGAGGGCGGACTACTCTTCCATCTCAGGCTTCAAGGGAGCTCACCTCTTCTGAGCCATTTGTTATCGATCTTAATCGAAACAAAACTTCTTCTCATTCTTCTTCTTCCCCTTTAGTCATTGATTTGGCTAAGATCTCTAAGGCTCAACCTTCTCCCAATGTAAATATTGCTGCTTTTAAATTTAATGAAAAGTTTCCATCTTTGCAGTATGTTGATGTGTGTAATTATGTTCATAGTTATTTACATTTGTTAGATGACTTGAGCACAATAACCATAGAAGTTGTACAGACTGTTCATATAGATGTATCCCTAGAACCAGTACAATCTTCATACTTTCTAGTTCCCAACAGAAAGCCAGGAGACATTCCAATATTCTTCTACAAAGGGCCCCAAAATCCTTCTAACCCTGAAGATGATGACAAAAATGATGATACTGAAAGATTACAACTACGTCGTTATAGTCAGCAATCTAAAGACATCATTAAAAATATAGGCTATGACTTCAGAACTGGCCTCAATAGTGGAAAAGGAAGAAAAATGCCTGTTCGTATCCCTCCTCTGAAATATGGGAGGACAAAATGCGGATTGGGCTATACTGCTCCTATTCCTTTTATCAATATTGTTCATGAAGATCCCGAATCTGACGAAGATAAGAGATCTGATTCTTCTAGCACTACCTCTTGGGATTCCGATACGAGTATCGGTGACTTCTACTGCAACATTCTATCTTCCAACATGGTCTCCATTGACCGCTCTGAAGAAAGTGATGAAAACGAAGAAGATTTTAAAATCTCACCTGAATCAGAACAATGGGTCCAAAGGTTAGATAATCAATGGAAGTTCCGATTCGAGCAAAAAGAACCTCCGACTGAAGACAAACTTGTTCAAATAGATGTTGGTGAAGAGGGATCTCCCAAACCAATAATCATCAGTGAAAGTATTTCAGAAACTGATAAGCAAGACATGATTAAACTTATTCGTAACTACATCGATGTCTTCGCTTGGAGTTATGAAGATATGCCAGGACTTGATCCACAAATCGTAACTCATAAACTCAATATTTTGCCGAATGCTAAACCGGTCAAACAACAACAGCGACGATTTTGTCCAGACATTATGGATGCAATTGAAGCTGAAGTCAATAAACTCATGGCTTCTGGGTTTATTCGAGAGGAACAACATTCCGATTGGGTGGCTAATATAGTTCATGTTCTTAAAAAGACCGACAAGATCAGAGTATGCATAGACTTCCGCGATCTCAATGCGGCATGTCCCAAAGACGAATTCCCTCTACCTATTACTGATGTCATGATCGATAATACCTGTGGGTTTGAACGGATGTCATTCATGGACGGGTATTCTGGGTACAATCAGATCAAAATATTTCCAGATGACGAGAAACACACTTCTTTCAGAACGCCGAATGGAACATACTGTTATACAGTTATGCCATTTGGTCTCAAGAATGCAGGAGCAACTTATCAACGAGCTATGAGCACTATATTCCGTGAACATCTGCGAAAAATAGTCAAATGCAATGTTGATGATATTGCAGTTAAAAGTCGACAAAAGAAGGATCATATCCAAGATTTGAAGACTATATTTGATCTAATGCGTAAGCATCAATTAAAGATGAACCCTACTAAGTCCTTCTTAGGCGTCTCTAGTGGTAAATTTCTCGGCTTCGTCATTACCTCTAAAGGTATACACGTGGATCCCGAGAAGATCAAAGCCATCCAAGAGATGCGTCCTCCACGCACCTTAAAAGAGCTACGAGGATTTCAAGGAAGGATCGCTTATATCAGGAGATTCATCTCTAATCTTTCAGGACGCTGTAGACCATTCAATAAACTCATGAAGAAAGGTGCTTCTTTCGTCTGGAATGATGAATGCCAGAAAGCATTCGAGGATATAAAACAATATCTGATGAGTCCTCCAGTATTGGTACCTCCCGTCTCAGGAATACTGTTCCTCCTATATACCCGAGCAATGAGTCATTCATTGGGTGCATTGCTTGCTCAAAAGAATAAAAATGGTCATGAACAAGCCATTTACTATCTCAGTCGTACTATGACCGGAGCTGAACCTCGATATTCACCGGTCGAAAAAGAATGTCTAGTCTTGATGTTCGCTGTTCAAAAGACACGACATTATATCATTGGCCAGACTATTCATGTCATTTCCAGGATCAATCCCATACGAGTCATGATGAAAAAATCCAGTGTTTTGAATTCTCGATTGACTAATTGGGGAATCCTACTTGCTCAATATGATATGCATTATATTCCTCAGAAATCAGTTAAAGGACAAGCTTTAGCTGATTTTCTGGCTGCCCATTCAATTCCAGAAAATTCAAAACTCTATGACGAAATCCCAGATGAAGTCCTAGATTCAAACCAAGTTGCTGGAAAAGATCCTACTTGGCGTCTATTCTTTGATGGAGCTTCAAGAATAGGTCCTAATGGTGACATTGTTGCTAGAGTTGGAATCGTTCTTGTGTCGCCAGAAGGCCTTGCTATCCAAAGAGCTTATTCTCTCGATCAACCATATTCAAACAATGTAGCTGAGTACAATGCATTACTCATTGGTCTTCAACTCGCTAAACATCTGAATATTCAATATTTGGAGGCGTACGGAGACTCTAAACTCATTGTCAATCAGATAAGGGGCACTTATGAAGTTCGCCATCAAGATTTGGTTCCATATCATAGATCGGCTCTATCTATGGCTTCTTCATTTGAAGAGTTCTTTATTGAGCATGTTAGGTGAGCATATAACACAGAAGCTGATGCTCTTGCTAATCTTGCGACGGTGTTAGCTATTCCAATCAGACGTCAGCAAATGATTGTTGTTCGCAATCGAGAATTATTTCATCTCGAAAACAATCTGACTCTAGGACTTCCAGTTGACATTGAAGAATCAATGTATCATGACGTCAACACAACAAGAGGATTTGGATTTAGTAGTAAATCTTTATCATCTTTATCTGATTCTAGCATGGAATTCATCTTCAGTAATTCAGCTGAGACTCAGAATACGGATAAAGATTGGAGACTTCCTTTCTTAGACTTCGTATTGTATGATATTCTTCCAGATAATCCGAGTGAGGCAGCATCTATCAGACGACGGCCACTCAGATTCTATTACAATCATACTACAAAAACCTTATATCGTCGAGCTTATGATGGTCTACTTCTTCGATGTGTTGCCGGTGATGAAGCTCAACAAATTATTCGTGAAGCACATGATGGAGTTTGTGGAGCACATCAGCCTGGACCAAAACTTCAAGACCGTATTCGACGTATGGGTTATTATTGGCCCACTATGGTATCGGATGCCATCGAATATGCAAAGAAGTGTAAAGCTTGTCAAATCCATGCGGATTTTATTCATCAACCCTCAGAATTTTTACATCCGACAACAGCATCATGGCCTTTCGAAGCTTGGGGCATGGACGTTATTGGTCCGATCAATCCGCCTTCATCAAAAGGTCATCGGTTTATTCTCGCAATAACCGATTATTTCTCCAAATGGGCCGAAGCCATTCCTTTATCTGAAGTTAAGACGTCCAATGTCATCAGCTTTATCAAACACCACGTTATCTACAGATTTGGTGTTCCTCGACGCATTATTAATGATAACGGACCACAGTTCGTCAGTCAGAAGTTTACTCAATTATGTGACGATCATCGGATCAATAATGTGACTTCTACCGCATATAATCCGGCAGCTAACGGATTAGCAGAAGCTTTCAATAAGACCATCATCAAACTATTAAAGAAGTTTGTCTCTACTAACAAACGTAATTGGAGTGAAAAACTTGGCGAATGCTTGTGGGCTTACCGTACTACAGTTCGCAATGCTACTAAATGTTCACCTTTCTCTCTGGTGTATGGTTGCGAAGCTGTTCTTCCATTAGAGATTCAAATTCCTTCTTTAAGGATAGCAATCGCTAATGAACTCACTTCCAAAAATAATGATCGTCTTCGACTTCAGGAATTAGAAGCCCTAGATGAAATGCGATTATCTGCTCAACAGAATATTGAATTCTATCAAGCTAGAATTTCAAGAGCTTTTAACAAGAAAGTCAGAGTTCGAGCATATCAAAAAGGAGAACTTGTTCTAACAGTCAGACGTTGTCACGCCCCAGAACAAGAATACTGGAGAGCGGGGAAATGACTCAGCCAGCTACGTATTACGGGTAGATGAATACCGTATAATACGATCAATGCTGTCTAAAAGACGAGGGGGGTGCATACTACATGAAAGTCTCACTATGGTCACTTCACATCTATTGTCTCAATCATTCAAATAAGAAACAGAAATAGAGAACATGTAAGATAAAGCAGTAAGGCGTCCCAAACGCTCAGTCAAAATGTTCTTGATATCTGGCTTTACAAAACATAGCCAGATGATGTAGCAAAGTATACACAATTGTTATCAGCTGCAGCCTGACTTAATTACAATTATGCCAAAGTAAGTGCAAGACAATCCGACTAACATGTCGGTGCCAGACGACAAAGTATAAAGTAAATAACAAAACGAGCGGGGAGGTAAGAAACCCACTCGAGTCCTCCTGCGATCATCCCTCTAGTATTGACCATCTTGGAGGTGGAAGTAAGCGGAGTCCTCGGGAACCGGCTCTAAATCTGGCCATGCAAAGCCAGAGAGGTTAGACCTCTAATAGCAAGTACCACAAGGAAGCACGATATAAGGAATTAAAACCAGTAATAAGAGAATATGATAAATAGATCTCTGCTTACCATTGGGATTCACATAACATCACGACACTTCGAACCAACCTCCCAACCAAACAAGGTCAGAAGTTGGCCCGTCATGTCCTGACATTCTGATCATCTCAGTTAGGTAACAGAGTAGGTACAGCACACAAACAAATCAATTTAAACGACCATACAACTACTACGGCTTGCTACCGTGAGTTCCAAGTTATCCTAAAATTATGCAATAAAGGATTCCTCAGTTCTTACTATGTGCAAGTAAGGCTAGTTTACCCAGTCAATCAATTGCGCCAATCATGAATTAGACGAGTCCCATCGGGACGCCCGTCATCAATATACAATATGCAATAGATAATATAACCAGATACTGCTCCCTGCCCGTGTGGCAGATTTGCAGTATCTGTAGGGACCAACCGGCCTGTCGGGCACTACTAGTCCCAAGAGGGCTGCCATGTAAGAACTTGGAAATCCATTCTCTCCATGCAATCATTATTTTATTTAACTTAATAGTCTCTATGTTGAGTAAAATCCCATGCCGTGGATCATGGTCATTCAGAATAAGTACTTTCGTACGGGGTACGATATGCACAACTCTACAACGATGCCCGTGCGGTTAGGTTGTAGGTCTTACATAGCGTAATGCAATAATCCAAACTAACCACGGAATAATCATGCCTTGACCATGAAGTACACATGCTTCTTTTGTCGAAAAATAAATAAATAAATTGAAGCCTGCATGTGTGCCTGTATATCAATATTCGGGATTGGCCAATCGATTAAAATAGTTCATAGTTAATATGAACGGGTCTCATTCAATTCAATTCAATAAGACGACTAGCCGGTCTCTTAGTTCCAACTAGGAACGCATGATCAATTATTAGTCAAGTAACAGTCGGGGTCAATTCATGACAAGGCATAAAAGTCAAATTAGTATTAACCATGGTCGAGTCCATAACTAGTATAAAATAGTTGGTAATATATTCTTGAATCCAAGGAAAAGATCAACAAATTCATGTTGGGAGTTGAAAGAAATTCTAGCCACAATTCAGTTAATTAGGACATATAACAGTCAGAAACAACCAAATTATGCATATGCGGCCTATTCTGCGACATGCATGCAACTGCGACACCATATGCGCCTACTGCGACATGCGCCTCATGTGGCTCAACTGCGACATGATATGCGCCTATCGCGACATGCGCCTCATGTGGCTCAACTGCGACATGATATGCGCCTACCGCGACATGCGCCTCATGCAACATGCGCCTACTGCGACATGTGCCTTCTGCGACATGATATGTGCCTTCCGCGACATGCGCCTCATTGCAACATGCGCCTACTGCGACATGCGCCTTCTGCGACATGATATATGCCTTCCGCGACATGCGCCTCATTGCAACATACGACTACTGCGACATGCGCCTTCTGCGACATGATATGTACCTTCCGCGACATGCGCCTCATTGAAACATGCGTCTACTGCAACATGCACCTTCTGCGACATTATATGTGCCTTCCGCGACATGCGCTTATTGCAACATGCGCCTACTGCGACATGCGCCTTCTGCGACATGCTGTTTGTGCTGCAGATGAATATAGGAACGAACCAAAATACTTTTGCCATAACTTCCACAAAATAAATCGAAATCTAACTTTTCAAAAGCCAAACTTTAGTAGAATTAAATTCTCTACAACATGGAACCACTTAATTTCGAAAACAACAATGTTTGATAGATCAAAATCCTAAATTTCATATGAAAACCAAAACTATGACAACCAAAACTTAAAACTTAGATCTACACCCAACCATCCATGAAAACCAAAAACTTCAAGACCTAAACTTGTAGAGGAAGAGAAGATAAACAACATAAACTAAAAATAAATGGGGATGCATGAAATCCCTCATGGTGTGCAAGATGTACTTGCCTCTCCAAATGGGTTAGGGTTTGGTGGAGGAGTAAATGTGAATGAATGAAGAAAGAGAGTGGAAGAAGAACTTTTATATCAAGGTCAAGTGGATCTCCACCATTCATTTTCTCCACCAAATCCAAGCCATCCATTCCTTTCCATGTTGAACCAAACCGAACCAAGTAGGTTTCTCATGAACCGAAATGAACCAAGAGCCAAGAAAAAGCAGAAAATAAAATACAGAAAAATTAATAAGCGCAAAGATTGAAGAATTTAAATACAGAATAAATGCATGATAAATATTGAATAAATACGTTCAAGAAGTACATGTATAAAATACTTTATTCTGGGAACGGGAAGTGACAGACGTCCTATGACTATGGCTCATATGAGCAAAGGCAAATTTGACGCAAAGTGGAAAGGTCCCTATGTCGTGAGCAGAGTTTTCTCAAATGGAGCTTATCAACTCTCAGAACTTGATGGTCGAAAAGTTATGATGCCTATTAATGGCAAATTCCTTAAAAAGTATTATGTATAAATGTAAATGCTTGTAAATCATTAGACAAGTTCATGTTCAGAAATAAAATTTTTATTTTATTTTAATCATGAATGATAGTACATGATTTTAAGGAAGATCACTATCATCCTTCTCTACATTTGGACGCGGGCCACTGCCGTTCTTCTCGAAAATGCGGTCAGCAAAAGAGCCGAGAACCTCCTTGCTGGAACCCACGAGGAACTTGCAAGCGGCCATCCTCATGGCTTCTTCTTCTTTAGTCCTTCCTGGTTCGAGCAGGAAGTCCAGAATGTCCCTTGGTGGCTTGGGTGCAGACGAACCTTCGCCTGCTTCTACTTCCTTCGGCTGAACTGGATCGACATGGCGTTCTCCAGTACCCTTCTGAATCTTCGGGACGATTTCAGCCTTCTTGGATGCTTCTTCAGACGACATTTTTATGTTGTGGAGTAGAAGTGTTCATTCTTGTCAGATTTTTGCTATATTTATAGATAGAAGTTCCTTAAATAATGAAGCGTCACATTCATCCGACGGTTCGCCCGTTCATTAATGCCCGACGGTTCATCCGTTCATTTATTACATTCATCCGACGGTTCATTCGTTCATTTATTACATTCATCTGACGATTCGTCCGTTCATAATCTTCTATCAATTTATTCAAAAAGAAGGGATTCGTTACTTATCACGTTTTTATAACCTCTGGATAAATGTCGAATCTACCTGCTCATTTGTCATTTTCTATTTTTGACCTCTGCATAGAAATCAATCTATTTTCTTTTGAGTTCCTACATATTATCACGTCCATATTACCTCTGATAGTATTATGTACTCTAAATCAGAAAAGTTTATCATGTCCATAATTCATTCAAATACAAATCATTGAGCATAGAAGAATTTTCATTTCCACTTTTATTTCATCATGAAAAGTCTATTACATTTTTTTAAACTTTCTTACAAAACATAATGGAAATCTATTACAATTTTGGATTTTCATTCTATGTACACAACAATAATCCAATCGGAATCTACTTCTCCTTTAATCTTCTCTGACGGATTCGTTGTTGGTGGCAATTCCTGATTGTCCAGCAGGAATCAAACTCTGGTCTTATCTCTCAGACGAGAGGAGAACCACAGAGTAGGGCAGCACGAAGGCGTGTTGCTGCCAACACAATTGGTGGATTGGGAGCGTCCTCTCAAAGGAGATAGGAATGTATCCAACATTGGGATACAATTCCTAGTTCTGCCGTGAAAGGAACTCTACTACCCGATTTCTCGGGGTAGAGTTGACTCCACCATCCAACTCTCCGTGTATAAAGGCTCTTCCTACCATCCGAGGAAGACCCTTCTATCCCACGAAGAGTTCTGAGTTGTCTGATTTACGCGTCAAAAGCGTATGAGCTCCCTGATGTAGGTGTCAGAAGAATATTCTCCACAGCATCCAAATCACCAATGCCAGTTCTGAAGAAAATTTTCAGTCGAGCTCCTGCAGAAAACAGCAAGGAAAAAGAAGATCAACTAATAGAAATGTCATTATCATTAGGCGTGTATTTGGCCAAACAAAGACAGGTGACTCTGTTCAGTCAGAAACAAGAAAACTCATCTTCAACAGTAAAAGTGGTACGCATACTATGTTGGACTTACCATCGAATTTGGTGCTAAGGACTGGCAAACCAATGTCTGATATAGTGCACAGAAATAGAACATTAGAAAGCACTGCTTTCTTGTTGAGAATGAAATCTTGCAAAAAGATCATTCTCAGAGAAGAAGAAGAAGAATAAAGAGATGAGTATGTGTGAAACTCACCTATCCATTTAAATAGGGTCGAAGTGCAAGCCTATTCTTTGGAAAGATCCGAGTAAAAAGCGCTCATAACTACGGAATGAGTGTCACGTGTGCTTTGGAAAATAGCACAATATTTGAAACATTCAAAGAGTGCCACTTAATGTTCTTCATTAGTGCACGCTATTCGGAGTAAAACTAGTTTTCAGCACAAGGTTGTACCACATTTTTCAAAGCAAAGACAAAGAGGCACTGATGACCTTACATAGGAAAAGAAGTGCAACATTTTTTAAAAAAAAGAAAACAGAAGCATGAAAAGACACGCTCTATTTTGCGAAGCGACTGAGCTTGACGCCCAATTCCTCTACGCTAGTGACTCCCATACGATGTAACAGAACATTGAGCATTTCATGCTGCTTTGCGAGGCTGCGCCCATTGGAAGAAGACGAGCCGTCCAGACCAAAGTGGCTCAGGAAGTTCTTGGCTAGTTGTGTAGGGTCATCTTTGAACTCGAAAACTAAAGGCTCTGGTTCCTTACCCCCGAGAGTAGGGTCGCCATGGGCACAGAAACCTAACTTTCTTGCTTCTTCTTCAGCTTCTTCCTTCGGAGTCATGTTGACGTAAGATGAATATCAAAGCTGAATTTTCTCTCCGTTTATATAAAAGAGCTCGCCGGCGGTTCATATTCCACCATAAATTAGATTCAATCAGTCTCGAAAAATGAAGAGTCATCATGACATTTAATAAATTTATTTGGATATTTTCAAAGTATTTCAAAATTTTAAAGTCTTTTCAACTTTTGAAAACTTTGAAGGGGGTTTTGTAGGCCTTAAAAATGAAAGTCACGCTGAGTTGATCAGGAGAAAGTCTCAAAGTCACGCTGAGTTGATCAGGAAAATATTTAAAAATCACGCTGAGAGACAGCTCATCATTTGTCAGAGTGTCATTATGACTGACAGCACGACAGTCGAAGAATGTCTTCTCGTATGCCACGTATGCACGAAATTCGAGAGATCACAGCCGACTATTGCGTGACTTTTGAAATCTTCTTCAGCAAGACTCAGTCTTCACCAAGTTGGCGTACCAAAAGAGCTTCTTGTCATTTAATGCGACTGACAAAGGCAATCACTGTCAGAGATTTTGTGTCAGTCGAGGCACGTCGAATCAGGACAGCTGGCAGTTCTGCCTCAATCTTGCGTATATTTTGAGTCTTCTGGCTCAAGCCTGCGTGTATTTTGAACTTATATGTTCCTTCCTTAAGTCTGCGTGTATTTTGAGCTTTTTGTCTCAAGTTTGCGTGGATTCTGAAGTTTCATGCCCCACGTCTGCGTGGATTTTGAAGCTTTCTGCCCCAAGTCTGCGTGGATTTTGAAGCTTTCTGACCCAAGTCTGCGTGGATTTCGTCTTCAACAAGTCTGCGTGTATTTTGAGCTTTTTGTCTCAAGTTTGCGTGGATTCTGAAGTTTCATGCCCCACGTCTGCGTGGATTTTGAAGTTTTCTGCCCCAAGTCTGCGTGGATTTTGAAGCTTTTTGCCCCAAGTCTGCGTGGATTCTGAAGCTTCTTGTCCCAAGTTTGCGTGGATTTTGAAGCTTTCTGACCCAAGTCTGCGTGGATTTCGTCTTCAACAAGTCTGCGTGGATTTCATCAAATTGGAGTACGTGGCAGCCATGCCACTGATCTCTCACCCGCGTGTCCTGTAACTTGCACACGACTCATGCATGATTGCCATGTGTCCAACAGTTACAGGCCACGTCCAGTAACTGCTCACAACCTTGCGTATGTTAGATCCTGCGTGATTTTTAACTAGGCACAGGTTGTGAAGACAGTTATCTTTTCAGTTATTTTTGACTCTATAAATAGAGTTCTTTTTCTCATTCATTGTACAGATACATAGTTATCTAACTTACTGTCAAAATTTTGAGAGCTTTTCTTCTTCGCATAGTCCAAGGGATAAAGCGATCGTCTAGATCGGATTCCTACAGTTGTAATTTTCCCAGATACACAATAAATAAAGTGAATTTATTTATGGAAAACAACCACATCGTCACCCCCACCGGAGCAGAGTAGCAGACCTCATGCTACCCCGTCGGAACCCAACATAGCCTCCTCTTCGATACCGCCAGGGGGTCATCAAACCTCCAAAGCCGAGAAGACGATTTTTATTTATATTGCTAATCAATATAGAAAATTAGAGATTAATTAATAACTGTAGTTGCTAATAATAACTGTTAAAAAAAATAGTGATAGTTATAATGATAATTGTTAGTAGTAATTGTTTAATAATAATAATAATAATTAGTAACTTAAATTAAGTGAAAATTAATTATTGTTAAGTGAAAAAAATAATTTTTAGATTATATTAATTAAAATGTATAATTATATTTTTATAAGTAATTATACCATTGAAAATTCAAATACAAATTCAAATCAACTAACATTCAAATCCAAATCCAAATCCAAATCCAAATTCAAATCAACTAAATACCTTTGTCCCCTATTACTTCAACAAAAAACTAAATAAATTATATTCACTTTCTATCATTCAAAGCTTAAATCTATTTTTTTTCTACACTTACACTTAGGATTACCAAACAGGCCCTTGAGGTAACATTATCTTTATTAACTTGGTACTATTATCGCTAATAATTAATAATTTCTAACATTGTAGGGATATCCGAGTCCATTTTGTTCACCCACCAATACCATGGTGTATGTTCACCCCCAATCGTATGGAGGCATGTGGCAAATAAAAACCACAAACCTATTTTAGAGAGTGTACAAAATCACTCTTAAAGTGATTTTATTTGCCACATGTTTCTATATGATTGGAGGGTGAACAAACACCATGGTATTGATGGGTGAACAAAAATAGACTCGGGACATCGGGAGCAAAAAGGATTGCGTGAGAACTCAGAGCAAGTCACCAATGATAACATCTCATAAGGTGAAATAGATTCTCCACCTCCACATTTGCCACAACATCTACCACCATCTCCTCATGCTCCAATTAACACCACCTCAATCACAAAATATGTACTTTGAATTGTTGAGAAATGTGGCTTATGAGATGTTTTTCACTACCCTTTAAACTTCTACTTATAACTATATGGAATGTAGCATGTTGTGAATTATCACATTGTCTTTGAACTTATGATGACATTTTCAATGCTAGAATAACTTCTTTGCTTGGTGATGCAAATATTGTCACATGCAAAGATTACATGTTTGTTGGAGAGTGTGAACTCAAACCTGTGTCACTGAGTTTTAAGAAGAGTATATTAGATTGCATATTTGGTTTTGCCGCATCTACAATATATAATAATGATAATGTGACCTCAATGCCCACAATAAGAAAACAATGTCTTGTAAAGAAAATAAAATCTTTCTAGTTTTTTTTTTTTTTTTTTTTTTTTTTTAAGGAATCTTCCCACTTATGACATTTTTTCATTTTTTTCAAAAAATTTTGAGTAATTATATTAATATTTAGATTTTTTTTAAATTTTTTTATTGAAAAGTTATCAATTCTGTGAAAATATATGGTCAATCAAACAGTGGAATTCCATATTCCTTTGAAGTAATGTGACAATCAAATGACTTAAAATTGATATCCATGGATATCGTTTTTAGGGATTTCTTACACGGGAAAAGAAACCTATTCCCTGGAAACTGCAATAAAAAAGAAACGATGAATATTGAAATTTGTCACTTTTAACCTGGATTGGAAATTTCTTGTTATACAATTTATTTTAACTTCAAAATAGAGTGTCATTGAAAACTTCTAAGTCCCTTAAATCTAATATATTTTTACGGTAAAATTTAGATAATTTAGATAATAGTATATGATAGATTCATGGGACTTATATGCAGATGGACCCTACTAGCGGTGGAGACATGCTAGGGTACGTGGGGTCAACTTTTTTTGCAAAAAGATGGGCCCCATCATTAAGTATATGGTGTTCAAAATTTCGTCTAGGTCCAATTTTTTTTTACAAAAGTAAATGTAGAATGAGTTGGACTTGTATGAGAATAGTAAGAACAGTAAAAATGATAAAGTTAGTGCCAGTACCACAGGATATATGGTCAAAAATTGGTGTGAAATAAAAATAATGTGAAATATAGGATCTATAAAAGTGGGCCGTTGAGCTTAGTATTCTACAAAATTACTTGCTACATCTATAAATTTGGAGGCCCAATCCTTGGATCATATGGATGGGATCGAACCGATCGAAAATCTAGAATTTTGGACCGAGAATGGAACTTACTATTCAACCAAATAAGTTTCAAATTTCTGAATCTAGAAATTTGGGCCGGGGATGAACCTTACTAATGATGCTCTTACATGCCTTTCTCTCTCTCTCTCTCTCCTCTCTCTCTCTCTCTCTCTCTCTCTCTTACTTGCTACATCTATAAATTGGGAGGCCCAATCCTTGGATCATATGGATGGAATCGAACCGATCGAAAATGTAGAATTTTGGACCAAGAATGAAACTTACTATTCAACCAAATAAGTTTCAAATTTCTGAATCTAGAAATTTGGACTGGGGATGAGCCATACTGATGATGCTCTTACATGCCTCTCTCTCTCTCTCTCTCTCTCTCTCTCTCTCTCTCTCTTATATATATATTGTTAGTCCCGGAGCTTGATCAAAGATGGAAAAACAGATGCAATCGAGATCTGAGATGTCCCACAAAACTTTGCAGAGAGCAAACTCAAGATCTACGATGGTATAAAAAATCAAATAGCCAAATTACAATCTGAAGGAGGGAAAAAGTGAAGAGAAGATCTCTCGTTCTTCCTTGCAAACGTGTTGCAATTGGGACAGAACGAGTTACAATAAAACTAGAGAGAGATGAGAAGAAGAACAATGCTGGGGTGTCAAAACACCGTTGCTCAAAGCAAGATTCGCCCCACACGATCTGCTTTCAGGAACCAGCAAGTTGAAGAACTTGTGGAACGCTCGAAGTCACCTCTGTTCTGACTCCTCGGATGGACTTGCAATGGCGGCAGCAACTCTCTCTCTCTCTTTCTCCTTTTCTGACTTCTATTTTTCGTAGTAGTCACAAAGGAGGCCAGAAGAGAGTATTTATAGAGAGAGGGTGGAAACCCTAGCCGCCTCTTCAGTTATGGAAAGATTGAATCAAATCACAAAAAGATAGCAACGAATTAATTCTAATCCCACAAAGATAGGAACTGAATTAATTCAAATCCCACAAAGATAGTAACGAAATTAATTCAAATCCCACAAAGATAGGATCTGAATTAATCGCATTGATTCACCCTTTCCATAACCGATTTGAAATCTGCACAGTCAGCGTAGCCCTCCATGCGGCAGCAGCAGCAGCAGCCTGGCTGCATGGACCGCTTGGGCCGCATGGACCGCATGAGCCGCATGGACCGTATGGACCGCATGAGCCGCATGGACCGCATGGACCGCATGGCCGCATGAGCCGCATGAGGCCGCATATGAGCCGCATGAGGCCGCATATGAGCCGCATGTCGCATAAGACCGCATGGCCGCATATGAGCCGCATAAAGACCGCATGACTGCTGACGTGCTAAGTGCAAAGTGCGCCAACAAAATGCCACATTACGCCTCATGAGCCCATGAGCCCGAGCCCGAGTCCGAGTCCGAGTCCGAGTCCGAGTCGCTAAGCCCCTTTGGGGCTTAGCTCCAAGTGGAATTAATCCAAGAGAATGACAAAAGCATTAATGCTTAATCCTTGGAGCCTTATTCTTACCTCCTAGTAAAATTACCCACGTGGTTCCCTCCTTAGGGTCACCACCCCATGTGCATCTCTCAACAACACACCCAAGTATATATGTTGAGATAACTCATGGTGCTTTTCCAATGTGGGACTAAAATTTTACAAGGCATGTTGAGAGCAAGCTCTCTCCATGTAAATAAAGCACCAACAATCTCCCACATATCACAACATATATATGTGTTCAGGGTTAAGCGTTCCCTACAGTAACTGTCCATTTTGCATTAGGATAGATGTCGCTGACGACTTGAATCTTCCCGCATGGGTTAAATAACAATGTGATACAAGAATGGACTACGCCTTGAATTCTGCACCATAATTGTAATTCTTCCCACTCACAAAGTGTAGTTACGTGTGCTTCTGGCTGCACATTAAAGGCCCTGTGCCAGCCTGGTTTCAGTGTATAATTTTGGGCGTCTACAAGTTTATCCTCAAGAGACGGCCTGATATCTCTTTTCATACACTATAGGTGAGTTCTTTATTAAAGAGATATGGCATGAAGCCTTGCGCTTCCTTGCGGTGCTACACCGCGATGACATAGCCTGAAGCCGAGGCATTACCCCTACTTGGGAACCTCATCGTAGTGTCATACTACTGTAGCATGAGGTCACAAGCCTCTTTGTAGTGCCAAACTACCCAGCATGAAGCCTAAGGCTTCCTTGCGGTGTTACGCCGCAACGACATGGCTTGCAATGCCGAGGCTTTATCCCTACCTGGGTACCTCATCGTGGTGTCGTGCCACTGTAACATGGGGCCATCCTCCCCTTTGAAGTGCTGTCTACAACTCTTTAATTACGTCATACAGCATTAGGCTACCTGCCTATTTGCGGTGCTACGCCGCTATGACTTGGCTTGCAAAGCCGAGGCATTACCCCTACCTGGGAACCTCATGGTGGAGTTATCCCACTGTAGCATGGAGCTTCACTCCTTGTAGTGCTGCTCTACCGTGCTTCCTGTAAAGCACACCAGACATTCATTCTGCCTGAGAACTCATTAAGGCGTTTAAGCCAACCTTCTACAGGATCTGTTTTTCCGCAGAAAAATACATAGTAGACAACAGTGGTTATGGGTCCGTATCCCTTCCATGTTCCATAGAACAAGTACCCACCGTTACCTGATAGTTTTCCAGTCAGTGATCCTCCTTTGAACCCAAAGTTAGATGCCTAGTAGATTTCTCTTTGAACTAATAGCATAAAACTTTATGGTAGGATTACAAAGACACACTATCAGAATGCCTTCAAGCCCATTTTATAAGCTGTGTCTTCGACCAGCTGGCGCTTGAGGCCCTTTGTGAACGGATCTGCCAGGTTCTCCTGACTCCGAACATCAACCACTGCAATTACACCTCTTTTGATAAGATCGTGTACTGCCCTGTGCTTCAACCGCACAGTCCTCTTCTTTCCGTTGAAGAGGTCATTTGATGCCACCGCCGCAGTCGCCTGGTTGTCACAGTATATCGGTATCGCCGGTATCTGAGCCCCAACCACTGGAAGATCATACATGAGCTCCCGAAGCCATTCTGCTTCATCTGCTGCAGTTTCAAGTGCATAGAATTCAGATTCCATGGAGGAACGAGAGAGTATAGTCTGCTTCTTCGACTTCCACGATATAGCAGCTCCACCCAAGGAAAAGATATATCCACCTGTGGATCTCTCGCTTTCCACCTCTGAACACCAGCTAGCAACACTGAAGCCTTCCACTACTGTCGGATACCCGTTGTAGTGCAGTGCATATGTCTGAGTTTTCTTGAGATATCTTATCACCCGCTTCACAGCTTTCCAGTGCTCAACCCCTGGGTTGCTTGTGAACCGACTCAGCATTCCCACGGCGAAAGCTATGTCAGGCCTTGTGGCAGTAGTTGCGTACATCAAACTTCCGATAACGCTAGAATACTCCAGCTGCCTGACGCTTTCCCTCGAGTTTGGCTTCAGTTTCTGATCACACCTGTATGGCGTATCGATCCCTGGAAGATCCTTATACCCATAGCGTGTGAGCATCTTCTCAATATAGTGAGATTGTGACAGCGCTACTCCAGTGTCTGTCCGGATGATCTTTATGCCCAAGATGACATCTGCATCCCCCAAGTCCTTCATACTGAACTTGGTTGAGAGGAACTTCTTTGTCTCTGTGACACAGCCTATATCCGTACCTAGGATTAGCATGTCATCCACGTATAGACAAACGATGACTCCTCTTCCATCAGCAAACTTTGTGTAAACACATTTGTCCGTCTCGCTGACTCTGTAGCCGTTTGACCTAATAACTTTGTCAAACTTCTCATGCCACATCTTGGGAGCTTGCTTCAAACCATATAATGATTTCACCAACTTGCAGACTTTGTCTTCAAGACCTTTGACGACAAATCCATCTGGCTGTTGCATGTAAATCTCTTCGGTCAGCTCCCCATTCAGGAATGCTGTCTTTACATCCATCTGATGTATCACCAACTTATGTATAGCTGCTAGAGCGATTAACATCCTGATGGTGGTCATCCGAGCTACTGGAGCGTACGTGTCGAAGTAGTCTATCTCCTGTTTCTGAGAAAATCCCTTGGCGACCAGCCTGGCCTTGAACTTGTCAATAGTTCCATCTGCCTTCATCTTCTTCTTGAAGATCCATTTACATCCAATAGGCTTTTCTCCTTCAGGTAGATCTACCAACACCCATGTGTTATTGGAGGTGATAGAGTCAAACTCGTCATTCACTGCCTCCTTCCAGAAGATAGCATCTCTGGTCTTCATCGCCTCATCATAGGTAAGCGGATCTGCTTCCACATGATAGGTGACAAAGTCATCTCCGAAATCTTTCGGTCTCCTCGCTCGCTTAGCTGACGGCTCGGCGAGTTCTGGTGCAAGAGTTGTTTCATCAACAACAGCTTCTTCTTGGACTACTGGCTCGTATGAGATTTCAGTCTCATTAGTACCTACATCATTTTCCGGAATGTCCGAAAGAACAATATTTTTGTCTTTTGCGAACTTGTCTTCAAAGTATTCAGCATCGCGAGATTCGATAATATGATTTGATTCAATATCAAGAAATCTCCGAGCATCACTCTTCTCGGCATACCCCAAGAAGATAGCCTTCGTAGTCCTTGTCCCCAGCTTCTGAATCTTCAGATCTGGAAGCTTCACATATGCCAGACACCCCCACACTCGAATGACATTCAAGTTGGATCTGACTTTGAACCAGAGTTCATGAGGAGTTACGTCCGAAGTTGCATATGGCACTCTATTCAGAATGAAAGTGGCCGTTAATGCAGCTTCTCCCCAGTAGCATTTTGGAAGACCTGCAGTGAGCAGCATGGAATTCATCATTTCTGTTAATGTCCGGTTCTTCCTCACTGCTACTTCCGTTGGATTGAGGAGAATATGGAGCAGTAGTCTCGCATATGATTCCATGTTCTTTGCAGAACGATGCGAATTCATGAGACCTGTACTCCCCACCTCGATCACTTCTCAGCCTCTTGAGTTGTTGTCCAGTCTGCCGTTCAGCCTCGGCCCTGAACTCTCTGAACTTCTCGAAAGCTTCGTCTTTGGACTTGAGCAAGTAGACGAACGCGTATTTTGAGAAGTCGTCGATGAAGGTTATGAAATACTTCATCCCGGCCTTCGTGGAGAAATGTTTGAAGTCACAGATATCGGAGTGCACCAACTCCAGAAGATCTGTGCTTCGATTGACCCGATGAAAGGGTTTCCTTGTGATCTTCGTCTGAGCACACACTTCACACTTCTCCACCTTACCCCCATATTTGGAGATAAGTCCTAGACTAGACATTTTGTTGATTCTTTTACTATGAACATGTCCTAGTCTCTTATGCCACAACTCAAGAGAATAATCAGAAAATACAACTGCATTAATGTCATCAAACTGGTTGACAAGCTGAATTTTAAACATTTCTTCGGTTTGATAAGCCTTTTCGAAGTATGTTCCTTTCTTGGACATAACCATCTGACCAGCATTGATGTCCATCCTCAAGCCTGCGTTGCAGAGCAGGCCCCCAGAGATTAGGTTCTTGGCAATCGCAGGAACATGCTTCACTCCTTGAAGCGTCAGAGTGTTCCCAGAAGTGAGTTTCAGCTCCACAGTCCCAATCCCCAGTACTTCAGCTTGGGCCTGGTTCGCCATGATAACTTTCTCAGATGTCGGCTGGTACGTGACGAACCATTCCTTATCAGAACAGACATGGCAAGTCGCACCAGTGTCTATCCACCAGTCAGAGTCAACCCCCACAGTTGTGACCTGTCCGAACATAGCAACAATGTTAGAAACCAATGAAACCTTATTAGGCTCACCTTTCTCTGATTGTTTAGGCTTAGATCTGCATTCACTCTTGTAGTGGCCTTTCTTGCCACAATTGTAACAAGTCACGTGGGACTTAGTCTTCTGTTGCTTGAATGAAGGACCCTTCACTTTCAGATTAGTGAAGTCCTTCTTCTTGGGATGAGAAGCCGCCTGCTTCCCCTTGGAATCTCTCGTCTGCACAAGATTGGCTTTAGCCAACAGTTTGGACAGAGTGTCCACCTTCTGTTGAGAACGCATCTCGTCCTCAACATGGATCTCTTGAAGTAGATCTCCCAAGCTAATGTCTAGCTTCTTTCTGTGCATCCTTGCATAGAAGGTACTCCATCCAGCAGGAAGTTTTGAGACGATCCCTCCGACGACAAACTTGTCGGGAAGGGGCATCTCTTCGTCTTCCAGTTTCTGACGCAGCTTCAGAAATTCCTTCACTTGTGGCAGCATGGACTTTTCGTCCTCAAAGAGCAATTTGTGATATTTTTCAACCACAAACATTTTGCTCATGTTCTTGTCTTCTTCATACAGATTTTCCACAGACTTCCATATGTCTCTGGCAAGTTCCTTCTTCGAGTAGGATTCTGCCAGGAAGTCCTCCATAGCATTCAGGATGATAAGCCTGCAGATGCTATTTTTCCTTCTCCATTTGGCCTGGAGTTTGGTAGCCGCGTTGATGGCGACAGTAGATCCAGTGTCTGGAACAGAGGGTTCTTCCTCCAACAGAACATGATCAACGTCTTTCAGTTGAAGAGTTAGGTAAACCTTTCCCTTCCAGACTTGATAATGCTCTCCATCGAACTTTTCCAACTTGCAGAAGTCCGATTGGAGGAGCGAAGCATTAATGTTTTCCATCTATACGGATCTTGCTTTGAGATTGTTAGTCCCGGGGCTTGATCAAAGATAGAAAAACAGATGCAATCGAGATCTGAGATGTCCCACAAAACTTTGCAGAGAGCAAACTCAAGATCTACGATGGTATAAAAAATCAAATAGCCAAATTACAATCTGAAGGAGGGAAAAAGTGAAGAGAAGATCTCTCGTTCTTCCTTGCAAACGTGTTGCAATTGGGACAGAACGAGTTACAATAAAACTAGAGAGAGATGAGAAGAAGAACAATGCTGGGGTGTCAAAACACCGTTGCTCAAAGCAAGATTCGCCCCACACGATCTGCTTCCAGGAACCAGCAAGTTGAAGAACTTGTGGAACGCTCGAAGTCACCTCTGTTCTGACTCATCGGATGGACTTGCAATGGCGGCAGCAACTCTCTCTCTTTCTCCTTTTCTGACTTCTATTTTTCGTAGTAGTCACAAAGGAGGCCAGAAGAGAGTATTTATAGAGAGGGTGGAAACCCTAGCCGCCTCTTCAGTTATGGAAAGATTGAATCAAATCACAAAAAGATAGCAACGAATTAATTCTAATCCCACAAAGATAGGAACTGAATTAATTCATGTGCCGCATGAGCCGCATGGCCGCTGACGTGCTAAGTGCAAAGTGCGCCAACAAAACGCCACATTACGCCTCATGAGCCCGAGTCCGAGTCCGAGTCGCTAAGCCCCTTTCCAAGTGGAATTAATCCAAGAGAATGACAAAAGCATTAATGCTTAATCCTTGGAGCCTTATTCTTACCTCCTAGTAAAATCACCCACATGGTTCCCTCCTTAGGGTCACCACCCCATGTGCATCTCTCAACAACACACCCAAGTATATATGTTGAGATAACTCATGGTGCTTTTCCAATGTGGGACTAAAATTTTACAAGGCATGTTGAGAGCAAGCTCTCTCCATGTAAATAAAGCACCAACATATATATATATATATATATATATATATATATATATATATATATATATATATATATATATATATATATATATATATATATATATATATATATATATATTGTCACCCTCACTTTTTCCAGTTAGGGGTAAAATGGTAATTTTCCATTTTATATTATTTTTGGGAATTTTATTTCATGAATATTATTATTTAATTATTATAGGAGTCGGGTTCGAATTTCATCGCATTCCGAGTTAATTCGGGACCCCGGTGAATTTCGACTTGAGCTGTATTTAGCCTGTTAGCTAACCATAGTCCACCACACTAAAAATTAGGGTTTAAGAGTTTGGACTAGTTCCCCATGAGTAATTTAGTTTAATTATGATTTTTAATTAATTTTAGCATTTTTCTAAAACCCATTTGGATTTAAACTAACATTAGGCTAGTGTAGGGGCAAACTTGTAAATACAAGTGCCCCTACCATGCCCCTTGGTGGCCGGCCCCTATATATATATATATATATATATATATATATATATACATGTGTATTTATGTGTGTATATTTATTTATGTATTTGTGAGAGTGTAGAAGAGGGTGATACTTGTGTCATGGGGATGGTGGTGTTGTGAGAGTGGTGTGTGTGTTTGTGTGTGTGAGGATGTGTGTGTGGGTGTGTGTTTATATATATAGATATATATATATGTATATGGATATAGATATATATATATATATATATATATATATATATATATATATATATATATATATATATATATATATATATAGATATTAGTGTATTTATATATATACATGGATGTGTGTATATGGATGTGTGTATATGGATGTGTGTGTGTTATACTTATATTTAGAGGGATGGATAGAGATCTAGATAGATTATTTATAGATATCTAGTTATATATATATAGATAGATATATATATATATATAGAGATATATATAGATATATATATATATATGAAGCTATATATATAGGGAGATAGAATAGAAGAGAAGAAGAAGAATAAGACCAGCAACAGCAGCAGCCAGCAGCAGCCTAGGCTGCTGCCAGGACAGAACAGCCCCCCCCCCCCATTGGTTTTAGCCTATAGAAACCCCCCTCTTCACCTATACATATAGGTATATATATAGATATATATATATAAGTGTTATATATGGTTGGAATCGTAGAAAAGAGTAGAAAACGATTATGGAATGAGAAGTTAGAAAAGAATTAGAGGTTAGAAGAAAAGATTGAAAGGAGTTAGAAGAAAAGGGAAAAAGGCTAGAATAGAAAAGGGGAAAAACCGAGTTAGAGGGCGAATCGGAGTTCGGAGTATCCGATTGAGTTGAAACTTGGCGTGGAGCATGAATATGTGATTTAGATTTTGTGGGTAAGCTTCCGGGTGGAATTCGGGGTCGTAGGGCGCCCGTGTCGCACCGTATCGGTACGTATCTTGAAATATTCAAGATTTTGACAACGGGCCGTATCGTGGACCGAATGTCCACGTTACCTAGGTATTTTGGTAGATATTATATGTATAGGCTAGTATCATACTACCCTAGGGAGATCGGGTCAAAATATCAAGCGTAGGTAGGCTAACTGGATAGTTGCCGAAGCTAGAATTTTACCCTTTTTAAGGGTAAAATAGGATATTGGCCTACGGCCAAGATATGAGTTTCGAAGTCCAAGATGGACTTGGATATGGGTTGTAGAGGTTGGTAATAGTTAGAAATAGTCGCCTAGACCTAGTCTTGGCCCCGGTTGACCACGTTGACTTTTTGGACCAAAAGTCAACTATGGGTCAACGCTTTACCCAAATTAGTCCCAATTTCCATTAGACTTTTGTAGTTGACCAAAAGTCAACTATTAGTCACCATTGACCTAGGGTTGACCATGGTTGACCTAGGGTTGACCAAAGTTGACCAGAGTTGACCAGTTGACCAAAAGTCAACTGTAGGCCAACTCTTGATCCCGTTTGACTTTCTTCGACTTGTTTTGACCCGTGATGCCTGGTATGACCTAGGATTGACTTGGTTAGGCTTAGATTGACTTGATATAACTTGATTTGACCTAGATTGACTTGACAGGACTTAGTGTGACTCAGTGAGACCTAGTTTGACCTATATTGCATATCATTCATTGTAAATCATTCCTAAACTTGTTTAAACCTAAATTAACTTACAGTATCTCATATTTAGGTCTTCTGATACCGCTCTGAGCATTGATATACCATACAGCTCAGGACAGCAGGCGAGTACATTCACTGATAGTTTTCATTGTCTTGATATTTGCTATATCCGATTCAGTCGTAGTGTCTTACTTGATTCTCAGACACGATAGCTCACGGACTAGTATTGTCGGATTCCTGTCATGAGATGTCATTCCTGGATTTCTTGGGATACTGGTACTTGCTTAGTCTTGATTCTCGTACTTGTATTGACGCCGATTCCTGAAGAGGACTTGCTCCCCTCTTTGGAAATCCCGCGTCATGACGTGCTATGTCCGGATCCGTATACTATTCGGGGAATGGGGAATATTATAGATAGTGTGATCAATACCCACCTTGAGTTACTACTTGTATCATAGCTATACCCTCACCTCACGATGGGTATAGCCTGACCTGTGCTACTACTTGCTCCATAGCTTACCATCCCGGCCGGGCCGAGTCCACGTACTTGTAGCCGGTCGGCTGGAAGCCTGATACTTGACCCATACCGATCACATTAGGCTATAATGTTCGAGGCACATTTTATGTTTACTTTTCCTGTCATATATCCTGTTCTGTCTACATTCAGTACCTTCTCACCATGCATGATATACAGTTACTCACATGCTTTACATGCCTTTACATTGTACCTTGATTGGAGATTAAGTTCTGCTCGGGAGAAGAGTTACAACCCCGGTCCTTGTTTGGTTTAAGGATTGTAACTCGGCTTCCGAACGGTTCCCAAGTCTTCGCATATCTTTGTCTTGTAGTTCATTACACTGTCTCTTATAGAACTTGTCAATTCACATGGAACTGCTGTTAGTGTTTGTACTTGCTCATTTTCCTGACAGGATACCGTTATGATATATTACAGATGATTCCGATGCGGACTGCTCGACCTATTATGGGCTCGAGTCAGATGGTGTAGCCTTAGATCGTGGCCTTATAGTGGAGCCACTAGATTTTGTACTTCCAGAGTAGTGTAGGTTAGCTAGGTTTGACTGGACTGCGATCCAGCTAGCTTATCAGACTGTAGTTCTATATTCTATTTTGATACTCTGTGATGTATATATCTGGGCTTGTATTGGACTCTGCACTTATTTACTCTTCATCTATCATATGTCTTTCCTCTGAGCTATCTACCTTAGTTTTATTCTGTGATTGAGACTGTATTGATATGTCACCTCCATTCGGAGAGTATATACTGTACAGGTACATTTTAACTGTTAGTCGTAGGTATTTACAGACGTTATATACAGCGTTCTACCGCCGATTCTGCGGCGTAGGCTGGACGTACCCACGTACTCGTGCCCCTCATAAGGGTGCGGGTCGTGACATATATATATATATGTGTGTGTGTGTGTGTGTGTGTGTGTGTGTGTGTGTAACCTTTTGTGTCATTTAAGATATTTGTTAATAAGTAAACCTAAGAATTATAATCTAGAAAATAATTGAGAAATAAACATCTTAATATAGTTTAGTATTTAGCTTAACAATAATAAGTAACTTTATATTTTTGTTAATAGTCTTTTTGGATTAATTAGATCCGGGACCCAAACTGTTTCACAATCTTTAGTCTTATTACAGTATTTGGACTATTATCTAGATAAGTATACATTGTTCTTATTACAGTATTATTCATGTTTTAGTATATAATTTTATCTGTAGTCTTTTTTTATATTTGAGATTTACACTCATTTCTTAAATTCCTGTGTCTGCCTGTTAGTAAACACATTTTAGGGGATTTGTAGGCAAAAATACCCAACACAATGGACTCTAAAGTTGAAACCAATTAAGAATAAATAGAGACGAAATTAATTTAATAGGCAATTATACTTTTATTATGATAGCAAACAATCATCCATTACCAGCGAGGGAAGAAGAAGAACAACATACACAAAGCATATGAATAGTACTCATGACGATAGATAGATAGTAGTGCTTGCAGTTGGACTGAGATGAGATGAGCTGAGATGGACGTGGATATGATAGGAAAATAAAAGAAATAGTTCCGGTCTCGATTGGAGTAACGTTTTAGTTGCTGACGTGATTTTTGTTCTCTTCTCCAACCTTGTGCTCGCCGCCGCCGCCACCAAGGAACTTGTCCTTGAGGTTGTCAAGCGCGCTTCCTCCTTCCTTGTGCTTGTTCTGCTCCACCTCGTGCAGGTTCTTCTTGTCCTCACTGCTGCCGCCGCCGAGGCCGATCTGTTCCTTGATCTTGTCGAGCGGGCTTTGCTTGTTCTCCTGATTCACCATCAGCTCGGGGTGCTGCTGCTTCTTCTCCTCACCGGCGCCGCCATGGCCGATCTTGTCCTTGATCATGTCGAGCGGGCTTTGCTTCTTCTCCTGGTCCACCTGCAGCTCGGGGTGCTTCTTCTCCTCGCCGGCGCCGCCCTGGCCGATCTTGTCCTTGATCGCGTCCAGCGCGCTTCCTCCTTCCTTGTGCTTCGTCTCCTCACCGGCGCCGCCCTGGCCGATCTTGTCCTTTATCTGTCCAATGACGTCCTTGTGCTGACCCTCCACCTGCACGTGCTGCTGCTTCTCCTCCTCCTTCTTCTGCTCAGCCTCAGCCCCTCCTCCCAGGCTGTTGAACTTATCCCCAATATTTTTTATTATCCCTGCCATTCTTTTCTTCTTCTTCTTTGTTTGTGTTTGTGATGAGTGTTATAAATCTGTAGGTGGCATTGGCTCTCTATTTATAGGGTTAGGGAATGCATGTTGGCTGGCAAAGTAGTAAAAATGCATGCATGCATGTGAATCTATCCCTCTCGTCGACGTATGTAAGATATTTTCTTTTCATTACTATATTTGTTTTGTGGTTGGTTCTAAAAAAGATGGGGGAGCTGAAGGGTTGTCCCTACTTCCATTCTGAGCCGAACCAAGGACTTTAAGCCCCTTCTTTTAAATTCCGGACCAGACCGGTCGGTTGAATCAATTAAACGGTGAACCAATAATTTTTTTTTTTTGCATGGACTGGTTTAATATCGATTCATTTTTTTCCCAAAAAAATAAGTCAATCAGTCGAACCGGCCGATCAGACCACTGAACCATTTGACACAGTTGAATTTTGAACGAATTCGATTTCGACTTTTGACTTTTGTTTTGGAACTACATGCGATCAAAGTTAATATGTTTGGTTCTTAATTAATTCTACTATGATAAACATGTAAAACTTCTAAGTAATAATATAATTAATGTAAGACTGTAAGCATATACAACTGGTTCACGTGTTAACCTACTGGTTGGATTGGTTGACCCAATGTAGTGTCCTGACCGAGTCGATCTTTGTCCCGGTTTTTAGAACATTTGTTTGGCTCGCGGCCGGCTCCTGGGGATGCGTACTAGGCATCTGCCTAGAGCCTCCTCCCCTGGTACGCCTCCAATTTTTCTATATTTTGGATTTTTTTTGAAGCAAATATTATGGGCTGAAAAAGCCCATTGATGCATGCAGAATCAAATAAAACCTAAAAAATAAAACATTATCCTATTTCTAATTCGCCTCTTCATCTCCTCTTTCTCTAACGAAAATCTCTCACTTTCAATAAAAAAAATGAAACACTTTTTCCCTCAACAGACATGTCCGTGCAAGTTTCTTCGTCCTTTATATAGTTTATATAATTTAAGTCTCTAATAAGTTAATATCATATATCTCTCTCTCTCTCTCTCTCTCTAAATCTTTAATATCATATCTCTCTATAAAAATTTTGCTTCATTTCGGCGGCTAGACTTGAAGCGTGTTCACGAGTTCCGACAACGATGTTTCATACATTTTTATTTTCTACGAGAATAAAATTATTGCATGATTTGGCTAACATCCGGACCAATCCATATGGATCGAATTTCGATGGTTACCGGGTTCTAGTTTGAGTCAGGTTTGGGTACGGATTCTGGTCAATAAATTCGAAGTTAGTAGGCCAGGACGGATCATTTCTTGATAAGATTGATCAACAAACTCATATAACTACTTAACATGTCACGTCAACTGCAACGTAAGAAAACATATATTGGATAGATAATTTGGAGGTACAAATAGCTCTTGTAGAAAATATTCATCTTTGAGATTCAAGATCCTCAACAAAAATGTAGTTTTAACCAAATAACTCTTGTAAGCTTTGGATGTAAATATCAAACCCCTAAATACAACTCATTATAAAAAAATAAATATAATATTTTTTCACATGTGGGACCTATCGAGAAAGTTTTATCAGAGGGATCTCGGTAAGTAGAAGAAAAATAAATTGCAAAATAACTTTAACACGAGAGTTCAAAAATCTAAGATAGAATAATCATTTCCCCACCAAGTAGGCTATCATTCGTGTATACGAAATTAACAAGGGAGACCAAATATTAGTAATGTATGGTTTGGCAAAATTTCATACTATTATCTTTTTTTCTCCAAAAATACAATGGAGACTCAAATCTGCATCTGCTATTGTTTCGCATTATTCTTACTCCATTAAATATTATATATCTTAACAAATATTATATATATACAATAGTTTTTCTTCCAAGCAATATAGAAATAGTGTGCCAAGTGTAAACTATATAATAAATTGAAGTGATGTTTTCCATGAAACATAAGAAAAAAAGGGTAACAATTAAATGATGGAGGTATATCAAATGACGATAAATATGATACATATATATGTTACTAAATAATATAAATGTGAAATAATTTTAAATATTTGTTATTAAATAGTGTTGGAGCAGAGGGATTACTATACAAAATAATTGAACACTAATCAATAAAAGAGGCAAACCAAATAATTTCAACCCGAACCGGACCGGACCTAAAAACCTAAAAAGAGGGACTACTCCGGTTTGGTTTAAACAGAGGAAGAAGAAAAAGCCGCGACCATGTCGGCGCGGATATTTCGGACGACGTGTAGTAGAGGGGATAAGACGGTGACCTTAATTAAAGTATATTACTGTAAACCAGACCTACCACACCCAACAGATCCAGACCGTCCGTACATTATCCAAGCCATATCAACGGACAAGCCTAGTGGTCCCAATCGGGTCTAAACAATCTCCGTCCACGTCTGAAGGTTATGTCGGCACGACTGTGATCAATGGCTAGCTCGAGACCACCTCGAAAAGCTCACATTATTATTTTTATTATTTTACTAGTTGGAATAAAGTTAGGGACACGTGTAACAAAACTATCGATGCAGGAACCAGGATGATGCGAAATCGAAATCGAGATCTCCAGAGTGCAAGTGGACACGAATATATGTATTTTTTTTTTATTAATTCATAGGCCACTAGGCAACTTTGTCCGTACTAGCAAATAAATATCCATTAACCAAAGATGTCACCCACCACAGCTGGCTGTCCATGGTTAAAAAAATTATTTGGTGGTCCGGTCTCAGCATGTAACAATAATGAATGTTGAATCCAGTCACTAATTATTTGACACTTGACATAATCTATTATATTACTGTATTTTTCTTATTTTATGATCAAATTTTAAATATTTTTTAAAAAAAATTATATTTTCTAATTATATGTTAAGTAAATTTTTATATAATAAATATATTTTTTACAATTTTTTTAGAGATTTTATGTCAAATATTATAACAAGTGTCAAAAAATTAGTGGTCGGGTTCATCATTCATCATTTTCATGTGATAAGACCGAACCACCCAATAATTTTTCCTATGGTTGTTAAGAAAGCGAAGCTAGTAAAAGTCAAAAATGAAATAAGATGTAAATACATGAGTACTTTTCTTTTTCCAGCAACAAGTTTTATTTCCTTTTTCCCGCAACTAGCAATCAGACACACCCGAAAAGTTTTAACAGAAATTTTCATACAGAGTAAAGTATTTTAAGGTAATTGTAAAAAAAGTAATAAGTTTGAAAAAATTGCAGTTGGGGTAAAGAAACAACATGATCGATGGCGTGTTGTGATGGGAGGAGGGGAAGCGCCCCTCACACGCCATGGGAGATGGCATATTCTCTGGCGGGTCCCATGCCGATGGTCACACGCCATCTCCCATGGCCTATCCGACCACCACACGCCATGGGAGATGGCCTTTCCCACTGCACAAGCCATCAACTGTGGAGCCCACTCTGCCAACACTCTTAAACACGCCATTACTCATGGCCAGTGGTAGCACAAGCTATCACTCATGGCTAGTGGAGTGACACACTCCTCGTGCAGTGGAGTGGAGTGTAGTGTGAGTGCCTCGTGGAGTGGAGTGTAGTGTAGCCAACGGCTAGTGTCAGGATGTGCGTGCCACCATTGGTGGCGTGCTGACACACCAACAGCTACACAACAACGGCTACATTTCAAATTCTCTTTCCTCCTCCTATTTATTGCAATGCTTGACACTCTCTCTACACGAACACATTACTCTTTCTCCTATCTCTCTCATAGAAGCACTTCTCTGAAGCTTTGAAGCTCCAACTCCTCACAGCAGCTAGTATCTCCCTCTCACAAGCTTCCAACTACTCAAGCTTCTAACTACTCACGGAAGCTAGTCTCTCCCTCTTACAAGCTTCCAACTCCTCACGGAAGCTAGTCTTTCCCTCTTACAAGCTCTCGCTCTCTATTAGATTAAAATTATCAAAGTTTTTTTTTTTCTCATGGGTGATAATATTAAAATAGTATGTTCACATGGTGGTAGAGTAAATGGGTTAACTTACGAAGGAGGTGACACCCAATTTTTTACAACTTATCGTCATATTACTTTAGAAAATTTACGCAATTTAATTTCAGCGCATTTTTCTATTAATTATGAATTTATTTTAAAGTCTGTTTTTGGCTCCACATGTTTATTAATAGTTGGTGAAGAAGTATGGAATTTTATTCTTGAGATTAATTCGCAATCACCTTATATTAGTTTATATGTTACTCAAGTTTCATCATTTGTTAATAGAACTCATGATGAATTTGTTTCTAATTACCCACATGTTAACACGGGTGCTAGTTCTTCTTCTCAAACAATTCCTCCCTTACTAGATGAACATAATGATGATGATGATGATGATGATGATTATGATGATGATAATGATGATGATGACAATGATAATGATGAGGACAATGAAAATAGTGATAATTTAATTAAAAATACTGATTATGAGATAGATGATGATAGTACTGATAATTCTAGCACTCCTGAATTATTTGTCGGACAAACATTCGACAGTCGTTCAAAATTTAGAAGCTTTATAAGTAGTTTAGCAATTCAGCATAATTTTAGTTGTACAGCCAGTGCTATGAATAATTCCCATGAAATTATATATAATTGTGATAAACAGAATTGTCATTGGAGAGTATATGCCAAATCCATAGGAAAAGGACAAATAGTTAAAGTTAGTACACTAGAAAGTCGTCATTCTTGTTTAAGTGGACTTACGACAGGACGTCATCGACTAGCTACCGCTGCATGGGTTAAGACTAAAATAGTTGGCTTAATCAGAGATAATCCGTCATATAGTGCATCACAAATTGTGAAGGATATATTTAGGGAACATCGTATACATATTACATACTCTAAAGCATGGAGAGCCCGAGAAATGGCATTACGTAAAATAAATGGTAGTTGTGTTGAGGCATATGCCGGCCTTGAGGAGTATGGTTTTAGAATTATGGAGTCGAATCCAGGTAGTAGATGTTTTCTTAAGACTTCCGAAAGCAACAAATTTGAGAGAATGTTTATTTGCTTCAAGGCGTGCATTGATGGATTTTTAAGGGGTTGTTTACCTGTTATTTGTGATACTCTATTACATGAATTGACAATTGTAGTATAAAACGCTCTAAAATTTTAAGTGGAAATGAATTGACAATTGCGTACTTACCTCCTTCCATGGTACTATATCAAATTCTCCCCTGTAGACTGAAACATCCTTATGTAAATTATGATGAGGGTCCACTATATTTGTGGCCCATCGCGTAGCACGGGGAAAAAATTCCAACATCACTGAAAATGTTGTTTACAGGTCGACCAATATAGAAATGCTCGTAGCACCATACCTAAGACATGAAAACATATGATATTTACAAAATGTATATCATCAAAAAGAATTTAGCGAATTTAGGGATTACATTTTTATTACCTGAACCAGGGTCATGCACCCACACAAATTTTTGGTACCCTTTGATCTGACAAATTCCGTCAAGCTAGCATATAAATATGCTAAGGTAGCAGCTCCCCATGCATGACGTGTATGTTCTTTTAAATTGTCTAAAAAAGGGTAACAGTCGCACGTTTACTTTATTTTTCTGCCCGTCGGAAAATAGCATTGCCCAACACAAACAGAGCAAATATGCTCTAGTACAATAAAGTATCTGCAAATATTGAAACTAACATATTAAAACTAACACACTTTTGAAATTAACTAATAAATAAATCTTAATAATAATTACGTACCCTTAAATCATCGACCACCACTGGACCGTCGATAGTTTCATCTAGATCCATGAAATTACCCCGATGCCAAGTTATACTGACAAAACTCTTTCCTCCTAAGTCCGATGGTGCATTAATGCCTAGATATCTCCGGATGATTTGAGATGTATTTAAAGTTGTATCAAAATATATAGGTTCACCGGTAATAGGTAATCCTAAAATAATTGCAACATCCCAAAGTGTGATTGTTATTTCACCAACGGGCAACTGAAAGGTGTTGCGTTGAGGCCACCATCGCTCAGCGAGACTAAAAATGATATGTACATCGTGGACTAAAATTTGTATTTCATCCAGATATTGAAATCCAAATGAACGTACCAGCTCCTTTTGGACAGCATTTAACTTCCATTTACAATATCCTCTCTGTGTCCTCCAACTTCCATGTTCCCGTGTCCGAACCTCGGGAGGATAATCATATAGCTACAAGCAAATTATATTCTTATATTTATGTAAAATAAATAAATAATAATGCTAGTTATCATTTTTAAATTTACCTTTCCGTTAAAAACCAACGTAGATATATGAGTTTCTCGTTCTTGTTTTATGGCTTCTGTAACCGGTCCCCCGGGAATACGGCCGTCATTCGGTTCAGCCATCTGTTACATTTTAGACAAAAACTATTAGTATAGTTATTCATACATAGAAAATATAATTTTAATATAAAATACAAAAACTTACTATGTAAAGAGGAGATCAAGATAGAGGAGGGAGCGAGTATTCTTCTGTGAAGTTGAAGGAGGAAGAACTTGTGAAGAGGAGGGAAGGAGCTTCAGAATTTATGAAGAAGAGGGAGGTGGAGTGGAGTGGTGTGGTCTCCGAGAAGGGGAGTCTCCAACGTAGAGCCATGCATCATGGCAGAGATGGGATGGTGCGGGCAGAGATGGGATGGGACATGTTATGGCAGGATGTTAGGATACTCCACGCCTCATGGCGTATGTGGGGGCGGGAATAGGCACAGACCATGAGCCATGGCGTGTGTGGGCTCTTTCCTTGTGTGCGCGGGATGGGACATGGAGGCAGGATGGGACGTGTGGGGGAACGTGGAGGCACAGGCCATGAGCCATGGCGTGTGTGGGCTCTTGGCGTGTGTGGGCAGGATGGGACGTGGAGGCAGGATGGGACGTGTGGGCCAAGATACTCCACGCTTCATGGCGTGTGCATTACGATACTCCACGCCTGCTGGCGTGTCTTGGGCCCCATGCATGGCAGGATGGGACGTGGTGGGGGGGATTAGGCAGTGATGCTTCACGCCTCATGGCGTGCTTTGCGGATGTGATGGGGCCGCTTGGTTAGAGGCCACGCCTTATGGCGTGTGGTGGAGAAAGGCCACGCCTGCTGGCGTGTGATGGCCCGGCCAGAGAAAATGCCACCACGCGCCATCAGTGATGTCGTTTCGTTACCCTAATTGCAATTTTTCCAAACTTATTACTTTTTTCACAATTTCGTTAAAATTCTTTACTCTGTATGAAAATTTCTGAAGTTTTAAATGTGCAAAAATAAAAATTTCATAGTTTATGGAAACTCAAAAGAAAAGAGGTCCTTGAGTTGCTGTCATTTTCACATTTTGGATCTAAAATATTGTTGAAATTCGCTTCATTTGCAAATTCTGTTAAATTTTTTTTATGGATTTGTCAAAACAATATCAAAAATTGACGTACATGGTAACAAATTTTTGCAAAATTATGTAAAAAAAAATTTGGAGACTTTGCAAAAACAAATACAAAATTTCATAGGCTATGACATTATTTTGATTTTTTTTAATTTTTAGTTTACTGAAAATGTCATAGCCCGAGACGTTTTCGTCAAAAAATTTCGTCAGTCTTTGCACAAGGCATTTAAAAAATTTTGCATACAAATTTTTTATTTCATTTTTTTAATTTGACATCACCGATATGGACTAGCATCTTTTTGTGCGGAACTCGGATCGCTATAAGACCCATGTTGTTAAATCCGCAATTTGAACCACCCATATGGTGATATTGTCAGAAAATTCCGCGACACTTTTCTAGAGTGTCACTCGTGGGTCCTGCGAGTCGTCTAATTTCTATGATTGTGCAGCAGTTGCTCGTAACCAGAATTCGAGCGATGCCACGAACTCACCGGTACCGTCGGATTCGCGGTCCGGTTTGTTGAATACAAAATCACAGAAACTAAACAACTTGTGGGCCCTAAGGGCGACACTCCGAAAAACTGTTACATAGCTAGCTGAAAATACCTTCACGAGTAAGGGTGAGCAAATACCGACCGACCTACCGAACACCGATTAAAATTATTTCATAAAGCTGAACAAAAATTATTAACTTAAACCAAGTTGCTCATCCGATTAAAATATAATATAATGATAGTGGTAGCGGTTTGAGTGTAATACAGTATCGAATCGAACATATTATATTATAATATACTGATATAAAATTAAGTAGTATATTTTATACATTTTGTTTTTTCCAGAATGTTGCTCGTGATTAATTTTATGCTGCTACTTTTAATTTTAATTTTAGTTGAAAATAAGTTTGTTAGAACTTAGAATGAATATTTGTGGACTTGAAATTATTTTACAAAGACTATGCATTGAGCTTTAATCTTTTGGGCTTATGTTTTTATATTTTCTTAGTACTTAGTAGTAAATTTTGTGTAGTTAAACCAATGCTAATAATTGAATTTAATGATCGTATTGGATGTTTTGAGCTCACTTTTAGGTGTTTATAACTTGTTACATATTGCTCTAGAATATTTGATTAACTTGGTTGGTAGATGTTTGACTTTAAAATTTAATGCTTCCAAAGGAAGTAAAAAAATCTTGGTTAAGAGGTTCCATAATGGTAAATGTTGATTGATTGAACATTAATTTGTAAATTTGCAACCGAGCGGAAAATGGCTGAATACCATTTAATTGAAACCGAAAAAATTAATTTTATATGGTACGATATTGATATTGATTTTTTAAATATTGATTAGAAATTTACCAAAAAAAATAATCAATTACTGATCGATTCTACCGAAGCTCATCCCTATTCTCAAGGGTAGTTCAATGCTGCAAATCCAACAGTGTAAGTCTCGCCATGATTCGAAGTACGCACAAGAAGATATAAAGATATATTGGTGCGATCAAATTAAAATGAAATTTATATAACATTATGAAAATATAAAATACGTATATGCAAAAAAGTTCAATAGGCCGTAGGTTTCGTATCCCTTGAATACAATTTTTTTAATACAATCTTTTATTAAATTAAGTTAACTGTTTAATAAGTTATTTCGTTAGTTTATTTTGTATAATGAAAGCTTGGTTCTTTGTTTCATTTTGGAAATTATTATTTTTACTTTGTGAATGAACATGGTTGTTATTGTGATTACAGTATTTGAAGTTTGGTCATTTTGTCTTTACTAATGCTACAATCTCTTCTATGGCTTGTTTGGATGCTTGTAGCTTCTTGAAAGTATAATTTTTTTACTTTCAATGTGTTGTATACAATTCACATACAATAAAAGTGTAAATGTATCAGTTTTAAAATATGTTCTGATACATAGGTTTTGTTTTTTTCTTGTAAATGTATCACTTTCAACATTTTGTTTGAACAATAACAAGAAAATGTAGTTCAGATTTAAAAAAAGAAGAAAAAGAATAGCCACTTTTATTTGTGTTGCAATTCATTTCCGCTGTAACTGAAAATAAAAAATAAAAAATGACACATTCAGTTGCAGTTAAATACCGTATTACATCCACTTGTAACATAATTGTATTGTCAACCTAAACAAGAAGACTCAAGTGGTGCAAGAACAATTGAAATAAAATTGTCAATTTCAAGACACTTTTAACCCATTTTCTTCCTTCCAAACAGCCTCTCACCAGTATGGCATCCCAAGTTGTACTATTATTGTTAATATAATACCTAATAATTTCTTATATTGTAGGGACATCCGAAGGCAAAAGGAGTGCCTGATACGCCTCCATCATTTTATGGCAAATCATAATTGGGAATGAGCACTCCACAAGCGCTAAGGCAGTGGAGGCACATGATTTCTCTCCAACACCACCTCAATCACAAAATAGAAAGAAAGAAAAAGGCAAATATTAAAGGCCACCCCCAAACTAGTAACTGTCACCAACTTAAAATTTTTAAAAAAATTACAAGTTTGCCATTTTCAAAACATTAAGGGCCACCATCTTCTTCCTTTGTCTTCTTCCTCTTTTCTCAATCCCCAAACCACTTCTCTCAATCCCCACCTCCATTGGTGTCCCCACCTCCTCCATAGTTGTCCCCACCTCCACCATTGGTGTCCCCTCCTCCATTGTTGTTGTCCCCAATTGACAGAAGCTCAGGGAGGAGGGAATTTGAAAAAAAATGGATGGCTACAGTGACTACAGGCTTGGCCTGCAGTCCTAAGTTGACAGAAGCTCATGGAGGAGCTCATTTGCAAAAAAAAAAAAAAAAAAAGGAGGCCAACAGTGACTGCAGGCCAAGCCTGCAGTCCCAAGCTCATTGAAGACTGCATCACTAGCCTGCAGTCCTAATCGGATTCAGTACTGATTTTGGTGTGGATTTGTGTATAAAACAAGACATAAGGATTTGTGTATATAACAGTTAAAAATAATGATGTCCATGATATACTGGACAGAGGGCTGACATTGATATAAAAGCAAATGAAAAAGTATATATATATCACCTGATTGTGGTCTCGAAGAGCTCCTGTCACTAAGAAACTATCATTACCAACTAAGTATATATATATCACCTGAATCTTGCACTGAACTAGTAGAAGATAACAAAAGAAGTGGCCTCTTGCTCACATTGTGCTTACAAATAAGGCATCACAAGTTATAACTTTTCTAGCAAAGTGGCCTCTTGCTCACATTGTGCTTACAACCTGTACCATAATTAGTCTGGCGGATCACGACCTTCATAGACTGTTATGCAAAGTACACTCAGATAAGTGCCCTTCTCAGGTATTACCCATGGGCCATGTTATTATCAAAAGTTGAAATCAAAGAAGAAATTGGAACGGAGAGAGGCTTTGGGAGCTTATTATAAGTGAACAATTTCTAATTTCGTTGAGGACTGCAGCCTAGGCTGCAGTCCTATTTTGGCAGAAGCTAAATGAGTCTTCATTCTACCAAAAAAGGATGGCTACAGTAACTGCAGGCTTGGCATGCAGTCCTAATTTCGTTGAGGACTACAGCCTAGGCTGCAGTCCTAATTTCGTTGAGGACTACAGCCTAGGCTGTAGAAGCCCATATGAGGAGAACTAATGTTATCAACCTCCACTGCAACCTCCTTGTTCTCATTCTTCTTATCTGAATTGTCATGATTTAAGGAGAACTGGTGTTATCAAACAGAAAGAATTAAAATAGCCCAAAGAAACATATATGAAATGTCACAATTAAACTACTACTTGCTAATAATTGCCACTTTTACAGGAAACTGCACTTTAATAGTGTTTCAAGACTTGTAAAGCATTCCTACAGGAAACTGCACTCTATATCATGAAATTCGTTCAGTCTTGTTTGCATTCCTATAACTAGAAATTCGTTCAGTCGGAGGGGGGAGGGGACTTCGTGGAGGAGGGGGGAAGGGGGGGTTGTCGGAAAGGGGGAGGGGACTTCGTGGAGGAGAGGGGAAGGGGGGGCTGTCGGAAAGGGGGAGGGAATTTCGTGGAGGAGGGGGGAAGGGGAGGCTGTCGGAAAGGGGGAGGGGACTTCGTAGAGTAGGGGGAAGGGGGGGCTGTCGGAGGGGGATGGATTTTCGTGGAGGAAGGGGGAAGGGGGGGCTGTCGGAGGGGGAGGGATTTTCGTGGAGGAGGGGGAAGGAACAGGCAGGGGAGGGGGGGGGGGGGGGGGGGGGGGGGGGGGTTGGGTTTTGGGTTGTGGGTTTTCTTTCTTTTTTTTTTTTTTTTTTTTTTTTTTTTTTTTTTTGGTAGCCCTCAGTAAAATGATTAATTTTAGGTTGCCCTTAGTAAAAAGATAAGTGTAGGATGGTTGTCCTTAGTAGGTTGGTGGGTCTTAGTAATTTGGGGCTGGCCTTTAACATATGCCAAAAAAAATTGCGCTCTCTTGAAGAGGGTTGCAAATAGACTTTGCTGCAATATTTGAAGAGTTTGCCTACAGAATGTCTAAGGTGAAAATTTTGTGATAAAAATATTCTCTATAAAAAAAATCCAATCAAACACAACATTACATTTGGTATTTTTTTTACAATTGGTGGAAAATGATAGGTATTTCATTTTTTCTATGTTTAGGTGCTTGAAAAAAAAATCAAAAAATAATATACATGTAACCAACTGCTATTAGTGGCCTAGGTTTTAAAATTAAGAACTAGTGAGTTCCTCTAGAATTTTTCATATTTTGGGGTATTTGATTGGAAGGTGGAAAATTTGTGTAAAAGAAATTAATTTTATGGAATTATTTATCTAAGAAACAATTCCATGAAATTTTTTAATTTTTTTATTATGGAAAACTTAATTTAGGTTTTTGATTGTCATTTATTACTTTCCACATAAAATAGTCATTTTTCATGGAAAATAATATTTTCCTATGAGTTGGACGGGTTTTATTTTCCACCATTTTATAATAAATTAGGAAAAATGATAGTTTTTTGGAAAATAATTCCATGAAAAATATAAGCTATCAAACACTATAATTGGTGAAAAATTAGTGACGAAAATATGTTCCATGGAGAAAAAAGCCCAATCAAACACAACCTAAATGACCAAATTGGGAAAAGCTTAATGCAGTCTTGGAAGCCATACCGAATTTGCCATACCAAATTTGGTGGAGGAAGCTGTACATGGAACAACATATTTGTTTAACAGTCAAAAGAAGTTGCAAATGTAGGTGCCAACCTCTATTATTAGCTAATACATTTTCAAGATGGGGTGTTAGCTATTTTCATGGTAAAGTTTTTATTTTCTTGTTTCAAAATGCTAATTTTAGGTACTTTGAACTGTTGAGAAATGTGGCTAATTATGAGATGTTTCACTCTTTGACTTCTACTTATGATATAACTATATGGAATGTAGCATGTTGTAAACCTTTTATCACAATGCCTTCGAACTTCTACTTATGATGACATTTTCAATGCTAGAGTAACTTCTTTGCTTGGTGATGCAAATATTGTCACATTCAGAGATTACATGTTTGTTGAAGAGTGTGATCTCAAACCTGTGTGTCACTGAGTAATAGTTACTTTTCTGCAAGGCTCAATTCATTAATAGTAGTTGGTTAATGTTTGTGCACACTAGCAATACAATATTGGAGTGGGTGAGATTTTCAACCTACATAGAGAAAATCTCAGAGTACGACGAACACTATCCATATTTGAAAAGCTTACCAAAAATTGCTAGCACCCCACGAAGGAATTAGATATTGATCTCTCTCGGTCCGAACGATCATCTATCGGTCTTCTTCAATCCTTGAAAGAAACTTGGAGAACAAATGATATTGATATGTGGAGAACGCGTACGCGGCTGCGAATTCACCCAGATCTCCAGCCTCTCCGACAAGGAAGTCATCAAGTAATTAGAGAGAAGAAAGCATAAGTACTTAGGTGGAGTACAATTGTCGGTTAGATTATATCTTGTTTTAAGTTTTGGTAAATTAATTTTTTTTATTTATCACATCTATCCTTTTTATATTTAAAATTATTTATAGAAATTTGCTCTGACGAAAATATTTTCTTGGAATTAGATATAGCGAAAGAATGAAGTTTTCGAAATTTGCTAGGAAAGAAACCTTCCGCCACCCTTGTTGGTAGAAAATTATTTCAACCAAATTTTCGCCAACGTGGTTGGCAGAATTCTGCGCAGTCCATTTTTCCGCCAACCCAGTTGGCATGATTCGGACCGATGCGATTAGCGGTCAGTTGGGTTCAAGTATTGGTTCATGCACTGAATGAATTGGATTGAAGAAGGATTGGTTCATGCATTTTTTTTTGTCCATTTTTTGAGACCATCAGCTTGGGACCGTGGCCGCTCCGCGACCACCCAGCTATCCCATATCCACGGGAGGGCTCAAATTTGGGACCTCCCCCAAGTGAGCCCCCCTCCCTAACCACTTGGGCTGGTTCATGCATTGAATGCATGGTGTTGAAGGCTGTGAATGAATGCATAGTGAATGAATGCACATAGTGTTTGTGTTTGCATGACAGATAGTGAATGAAGAGGGAGAGTTATTAGAGAGGGGTTGACAGAGGTAGAGAGGGGTTGACAGAGGTAGGGGTTAATAGGTGAATGAGTGCAATGAAGAGGTAAGGGAGAGGGAGGGAGGGTTTGGCAGAGGTGTTGAACTAATGAATGTGGCAATACAATAATCATGAATGAAAAAAAAAAAAAAAAAAACTAATGAAATTCAGTTTATAGTTATGCAAATATATATGATACAAAATTAGATTCATGTCTTTAATTACTATTCTATAGTTCTTTCCCATATCCTAGTTCCACCATCTTTTCCTTTCATTTCCATTTACATCATGAAATAAATAAAAGAATACATGAACTTGTATTTGTGTACAATTAATTTGAAATTATTTTAAATTAATCTATATAAATAAATTAGCTCTTTGCATTTTTTGTATGTGACCTTGCACTCGTAAGAGACTTGACTGTCGTAGTCCGACATTTACAAGAAGTTCTCTGGAAGTATAAGTAATATCATTTTAGGTTAATTTTTCATAATTAATATATTTTCACTTACAGTAATTCCAAATAAGATTAATAAACTTTACTTAATTTATAATTTAACTCAAAAGAATATTAATATTATAAAATTTTCTTTATCATTATTAATTAACACATAGGCACACTCAAATTTGAGAAAGGATTATTAAGAATTGATAACTAATAATGATAAAAACATTTTATAATATTAATATTTTTTAAAGTTAAATGATAAATAAAGAAAATTTGTGGTGGAAATATTTTTCATGGAAACATTGAAAGGATATACGTCGTATGTGGGATATTGATAAGGGTGATGTCGTTGATATTTCTAAAATGTTACCCAGTATTTTCTTTAATTTTCTTTCATTCAAATTTCAAATATACAATTTTCTATCATTCGAATTCCTAATCTACTCCTGCTTTAATTTGTGCATGCATGGAAGGAGGAGTGCAAGATGACATGTTAGGAGTGCCAATAATGTTAATGCAGGGACAAATTTGAAATTTGAATGATAAAAATTAAAGATGAGTGCATGATGTCATTTTAGGACTGCCAAAAACGACATCCACTATATAATTGCAAATGAGAAAAAGCATAAAAGTTAGAACACATTCTAATAATCTTAACAAAAGGATGTAAGCCGAGAACGTCACTTCGTAGTGTAAAACTGAAGCATGAGAAAATCTTTGAACACATTAGCTAGCACAACAAAGTGAAGCTCTGTGTTAAATTATGTATGAACTCTATGAGGTGAAAGAGGAGCAGTTATACATACTGGGAAATTTGAGCGAAAATATAGATCATAATAATTTTGACATAGAAAATAGGCCGAACGAGAAAAGTTGGCATTCATAAAACTGGACATGGATGCTGTTTATGCTTCTGGCAATGTATTTACTGTTTCAAGTATTTAGTTCTCAGTTTAGTAGCAAAATTTCATTTCTTACATAGTTGCTATATTCTTTTCCCCTGTAGTTTGGCTCATGTTGTTTGTCGACACAATTTCTTTTTGTTACTACTACACTCATATATGTCACTATGCTCCAAATGCTTATTGAACAATAATCACTTTTGTTGAAAATTGTATTTTTTGTCGAATTAAAACTCATTACCTATAACTGGTTTAATCCTCCGAAGGTTTGGTTGAACTGAAAATAATCATTGTGTTGCAAAAGTAGCTCTCCTACTCTCATGACAAGACAGAAACAGAAACAGAAAGTGCATTGTCAAACGAGGACAAAAATTAAACCCAATCGGGAGCGGTTACGGAGACAAGAATTCAAACATTAATCATGGAAGGTATTGTCCCAGTCCCAGACCAGTTCCGTTGCCATCCCTACTTCTGGTGTATCCATCTTTCCAAATATGTTCGGTAGAAAGATCAGCACACATGTCGTAAATCTTCCAATTCGTAGGCCATCTCCAAGGGAAATTTCTAAAATTGAGTTCCTATCTTACTTGACATTGTACTTAAAGAAAATTTTATTCTAATTGATAGAGTTTTTACATAAAAATTACACTGACAAATATTTTCAAATGGTTCTCCATTTATATCCTGTGTCACATAAAATAAATATCAACTTAATGGTGTTGGGTCCAATATTAATTGCTACAAGAGATTTAGAATTTCTATGCTGGTTTCTACATGTAGAAAAATTAAAATTAACATTAAGTTAATATTAAAATTAACATTAAAACTAATATTAAAATTAATATTAAAATTAGCATTAACATTAATTTAAAGTAACATTAAAATTAATATGTACATTAATATTAACATTAATTTTAATATTAACATTAAAATTAAACTAAAACTAAACTAAAACTTAAATTAACATTAACATTAACGTTAAAACTAATTAATATTAACATTAAAAACGTGGGTAATTAATGTTTTGGGTTAAAATTTGTCATGTAAGCTGCCACATCAGGAGAAATGATTTGAAGGGATACATTGTAGGGATGAATAGCATTACTCATGTAGAAACACTCATACAAATTTATCATCCTACATCAATGCCACGTAGCATAAAAATTTGGATAGAAACTATGGTTAGGAGAATTTTATTTTATTTATGTATCATTGCAAATATTCGTAGAGATATGGCCATCAGTTGTCTAACTTATAATGCAAGTCTTTTAAAAAAATGTTTGGGATAATTTTTTTTCTAAAATGAATTTCTGCGGTACAAATGGGGGAGATAGAAACACTTATTGGAGACGGCCTTAATTACACCATAATGGTAATATTTGTTTGTCATTAAGTATTGCAACACAAATTGAAAAGTTAAAGTTGCATAATATCAATTTAGATTATATTTGGACAACGGCCAGCTCCTCCGCATAACCCCCTCTAAGGTTTGAAAATCGACAAAATTCAAACATTCTTCTCATTGAGTAAACAAGTAAGCCTCCGCATATTTTCTAGGAAGAGAGGTCCCTTCTTCATTCTTAAAACCGGGTATTTGTTCTTATAAGTTTAGTTTTAAACCTTCTTCTACTATCATGGTTATATTTGTTCTTTTAGTGAGGGATAAGAGCTTTAAACTAAATTGCGAGAACCAAACAAACATATGGGCAAACTACCCAACCTTTTTTAACCTCGAGTAGACTGAAATCTCAGGAAAAAGAGCTTTCTTGTTAGAAAAGTAAGAAAAGAGACCATACTATATCCGAATAATTGAAGGAAAGATTAGAGAGTTTGTGTGTAGCTTAAATAGCTTCGTCCGCAAGATAAGAACAGCCAGTAATTTGCGGTTAGCCTAACCACAAATTACAGTTTACAAAATTTCTGAATTAAACCAGTGCTAAACCGACTAAGGCCAGTCAAAATATAACTCCAAACAAACTGATCAGCAAACATACAAAACATGCCACCAAACGATGGTTTCATACACCAATCTAAGGACAGTTAAAATATAACATGTTCAAAATTTCAGGCAACAAGGTAAGCCAGTCAGTGCCAAACCGACAAATGGAGCAACCGTCAAAAGATTATATGGCATCTGCAAATTTGAAGATCATATAAGAAAAAAATAATGCTCTTGAGTTATTAACATGCAAACACCAAAAAGCAATAGATTGAACAATTTTTGCCCATTTGAAAAAGTAATAGTGTAGAAAATAATAATGCCTTGTTCTCATTGCTAAGTTTAGTTACAATATATATAGTGTCTACATTTGGGTTTATGGGTATGGACCATATTTATATTACAAATATAATCTAACACCCCCCCCCCCCCCCCCCCAAGTTGGAGCATGCAAGTCACAAATGTCCAACTTGGGAAGGAAAGAATCAAACACTTGCTTTCCAAGGGGCTTGGTGAAGATGTCAGTCAGTTGAGAAGAAGTAGGAACATGCAAGGCTAGTACGGTGCCATCTCTAATAGCATCGCGAACAAAATGCAAATCCACCTCAATATGCTTACTGCGCTCATGAAATTCTGGGTTCTGAGCCAGGTGCAGGGCTGATTGACTGTCACAATACACCGGCATAGCAGACTTCTGGCGAACGTCCAAACACACCAATAAGTCCTTCAACCATTTCAACTCACAAACAAGCGCAGCAAGGGATCGGTATTCAGCTTCAGCGGAAGGTCGAAAAACAGTTGATTGCTTCTTGGTCTTCCAAGAAATAGGAGACCCCCCCCCCCCCAAAAAAAATACTAACCAGCCTGTAACAGAGCGGCGAGTCAAGGGACAACTTGTCCAGTCGGAATCACACCAACCAGAAAGACGGAGATCACAATCAGCTTTCAAAAGAATACCCTGTCCTGGTGCATTTTTGAGATATCTGACAACTCTCAAAGCAGCATGCCAATGATCTTGTCGAGGCTCCTGCAAGAATTGAGACAAGATATGCACAACATAGGCCAAGTCAGGACGAGTAAATGATAGATAAATCAACCTCCCAACCAGCCTCCAATAAGTATCTGCATCCGCCAACATTGTACTAATCGATTCTGCCAACTTGTGATTGGGCTCCATGGGAAAACCAGCAGGGCGAGACCCCATCAAATCGCATTCTGAAATGATGTCCAAAGCATACTTCCTTTGACACAAGAAAATTTCTTTCGCACTCCGAGCCACCTCTATGCCAAGAAAATACTTCAACACACCAAGGTCCTTCATGTGAAAGCAAGAACTAAGGTACTTTTTGAAAGCATCTAAAGCACATGTGTCATTACCAGACACAATCATATCATCCACATAGATCAAAACATGCAACTCTACCTTTCCCTTAAAAAAAGATAAAAGAAAATAATCGGAATGTGATTGAATAAATCCATAGGATATCAGAGAAGCAGTAAACTTAGCGAACCAACAACGTGGTGCCTGTTTCAATCCATATAGAGACTTACGCAGGCGACACACTTTGTTGGGTTCACTATGCAAAAAACCTGGCGGCAACTTCATATATACTTTTTATGTCAGATCTCCATAAAGAAAAGCATTATGCACATCCATCGGGTGCAAAGTCCAGCCTTTCACAGCTGCAACAGCCAAGAACGTCCTAACTGTAGGCCTCTTAGCTACCGGGGCAAATTTTTCTGAATAGTCGATCCCCTCAACCTGATGATTACCGAACACAACCAGCCGTGCCTTTAAGCGCTCAACACTGCCGTCGGATTTGTACTTTATTTTGTACACCCATCTATTTCCCAATGCTTTCTTCCCAGGAGACAAATCGACAAGACTCCATGTCCCATTATCTTCCAGAGCCTGTATTTCAGTTTGCATAGCTGTGCGCCAGCCTGAATCTCGCGAGGCCTGGCGATATGAAGTAGGCTCAACACCGACAGTGATAGCTGCAAGAAAATATTTGTGTCCAGCAGTAAATATGTCATAACTTAGAAATTATGTTAGAGGATACCCCATACATCTGTTGAGGTGCCGGAAGACGATATAGAGGCTTTTGGGATGGTGCCGGCTACGGTTGCTGGTGGCTCGGCACTGAGTGGCAAGGATGCACAGGTAGATGCAGAAATATTGACAGGAGAGTCCGCTGGGGGTGATGCGGATACTACTAATGATACAGGGGATACAGTGTTGCCAGAGGAGCCCGATGAGATAGTATTGGGAAGAGAAATGAGAAAGAAATCACAGAAAACAATAGGAGTAATGATATTTCTTGGTTGATCAGCAGAACTCAGAAAATATGGATCCTTCGGATTAGGATAATTTGGGTTGTGTGCACCGCCATCGCCAGTCGCGACAGAGTAGCTGGACGCATCATCATCTGTCATCGCGGATGTCGGGTGTACAAAAATTTTGTACAACTCCGACGAATCGGCCGCTGATGGACGGGGTCGGCGGCGAATCGGCCACGATCAGGGGCGCCGAATCTGGCACATAGGGGCCAGCGGATGTCGGGTGTACAAAAATTTGTACAACTCCGACGAATCTAGCGTTGATGGAGGGGTCAACGGAAAACAAATCGGGTGTACTCCGACGTATCAATCGATCCTGATCGGTCGGATCTGGCGCGTAGGTGAACGGGGTCGAGCGTCCGCGGTCAGGCGGGTCGCGGCTAGGATTTTTCGGGTGGCTCTGATACCATGTAGGAAATAATAATGACTTGTTCTCATTGCTAGGTTTAGTTACAATATATATAGTGTCTACATTTGGGCTTATGGGTATGGGCCATATTTACATTACAAATATAATCTAACAAATAGACTATCTTAACTAAGCACACTGTTTTGTCCAGATATATGTTCATAAAGGCTTCTAGTCTCTAGAAATTTCCACTCATATAGGGTAAAGAAGTTTAGCTTGATTGTAAAAAAAGAAAAAGTTTGAGGTAACTGCGAAGGAAGAGGACACGCCAAGTCACTGGACTTCTCGTGTGGACACGCGCCAGGTAAGTTGGAGTGTGGGGAGTTTGGGGTTAGATAGAGATTATAGGATCTGGCGTCATCTTTAATTATTTTATTTATTTTATCCTACATTTGTTCGATTAAATTCAATTGTATAAGAAGAAGTTAATCAAATATTCTTTGAGATTCTACCCATGTGTTTCTTATTGAGATTTTACTCTATGTTATTCGGTAATAAAGCTTCATTCAATCTTTTCAATATGCACTATAAAGATCAATCAATCATATCAATAAGATATGTTTCTTATTGAGATTCAGAAAAAGAAATACAAAATAGTCTAACTCGATACAAGTGATTAACATTTAATTTAATTTTGATAGAGGATGAATTTATGGTTAGAAATATATAGGATTAAGATATTGGAGCAAAACTAAAGTTTATACTATACAAAGCCACAAAATAGTCCAAGTCTCCCATTCCTTACGCAATTATCCCAAATTTCTATTTTTTTTACAATTATCCCAGCTTCTTTATTCTATATGAAAATTTCTGAAAATTTAAACATAATTAACATTAATATTTGAACACTCGAATGACAAAAAGAAAAAAAAATTAAAATTTGTCGCAATTTTATAGACCACCAGAATGTAACATGTCACCAAAATACGCATAATACACCTGATCATGCAAAACTGAAAAAGTTTAGTGATACTTTATTAAACTAGTAAGCTTGTGGCTTGTTATAAAAATTGGGGGCATCAAAATCTAGATTACCAACTCACTAAGCTATTGAATTAAAAAAATAACAGACCATGATCGCCCTATAATAAAGTAAAAAAATAACAAAACATCGGATTCAAATCAAGGATTCCAGTTGTGAAATCATATTGAGACACTACTAAAATATTAGTATTTAGCGACAGAACAATCCGTCGCTAAATACGTATATTCTGTCGCTAAATTAGATTACCGACGGATAACTGACGTCGATAAATATAACGTCGCTATAGAAAATACGTCGGTAATTCGTCGTATAGCGACGGATTACCGACGGAACTACCAACGCAAATATAGCGACGGATTAGCAACGAATACAAAACGTCGGTAATCACAGCGACATATTAGCGACGGATTAGCGACATTTTCTAGTGAGCCAAAATATCAAATTTTTCAGAAGCTCAGCGACAGAAATTTCCGACGCTGACTCGTCTGATACGGTTTTGATATCAGACAGAAGCTCAGCGACTGATATTTCTGTCGCTAACCTGAAACTATTTCCAGGATTCCGTCGTTAATCCGCCGCTGGTTAGTCGTTAGCCTGCAAATTTCCAGTCTTACGTCGCTAATCCGTCGCTGGTTAGTCGCTAATCGTTTTATTTATACCACATTAAATTGTTCCAGCTTTGCTCAAACCTGGGAATACATACATAAACTCATTCCAAAAGTCAAATATGTCCAATAGTCATTCCAAAAGTCATACATAAACTCTATAACCCCAAATATGTCTAACAATCATACATAAACTCTATAACCCCAAATATGTCTAACAATCATACATAAACTCTATAACCCCAATATTATATATATTTCAGACTCCCCATCTATATGAGGTAAGTCCTCTATGTCAAGCTCTTCGTCAACTATATCATCCTCTACAATAACGTCAACATCCATGTCATCAATGCCGGCTAAACTTATATATGTCGGTTGAGGCATGACTACCTTATCCTCCTGGTATGCTTGATCTCCAATATTATATGTATTTTTTGTTTAAGTTTTGCATACAGTCCACCAATCACGAGTCATGCGTCGTCGACTAGGATAATTCGTGTAGTACACTTGGACCGTTTGACTAGCCAATACAAACGGTTCGAAGCCTATATATCTTTTTTCATGTTTTATATTAATAAATCCAAACTGTTTGTCAATTCTCCATCCTTGCTTGGGTATTGTGTCGAATAAATCACATTTGAACAGCACAATTTGGATATCAAAAGAGTAATCCAACTCTACAATATCTCTTAGAACACCGTAATAGTCAAATTATGGATCGGCGTCGTAGACTGAACCCCTTACACAAACTCCAGAATTCTTTGTGGAATTAGCCTCCTCATCGACAAATGAGTAATTTATAGGCTTATCAGTGGTTCTAAATTTGAAGCCATTGATGGTATATACATCCCAACATTTCACCCTCTTGCTTGGTTCGATAGCTAGTGCTTGTTTGCCATTAAAATTGTTTTGATTGAAATCTTAATACAAACAGAACAGTGATACAATATAGGACTTAGATGTAGTCCTAGGAGTACACTTTTGTTTAAGCTGGATCCTTAGTGCCAATGGAGCGAGTGGTAATGCGTTGACTCCGTTGACCGGCTGACGGCGGTTATCGGTTCTCTGAAGGTGTTGATTGCTCTGGGTGCTGGAGCTTGCTGAGAGGAGGAAGACGTTGAGTGTCTAGAACTGCCTCTCCGGTGATTCTCTGTTGTGGATTCTCTGTGAGTCTTATGTTCTGAGTCTCTGTCTGTGTGTGAAGGGGATGATCCTTCTATTTATAGTTTTGCAGGCTGGCTGCTCATGCGCGCATGTAGGATGCGCCGGTGTGGGGACGCCACGTGGAGGTTGCTGATGGAGGCGCATGGATGCTGCGCCCTGATCGAGGGGGAGAACTCTTCATACTGCTGTTGTGAGCCGGCACGTAGCAGAAGAAAAGATCTTTCCGTTGCTGAAATCTTGGACGAGTTGAGTCAAAAGACACGTGTCGTCGACTCATGGTTCGAAGATCTCGGATTTGGTGGAGAGGAGTGATCTGGTGGGCTGCGCCTTAGATTGGGCGCAGAAGGAGGCTGCGGCTCATAACCTTTAGGAGTTACAAACCATTTGGGGTGCATGGCTTTTGAGGCGCATGCAGGCGACTTTCCTTCTGTCTTTTGGGATCAGAGATCAGTCTGGGGCGCATGGCTTTTGAGGCGCATGCAAAACTTCAACCGGAGACTCTTCTTCTGTCTTTAGGGATCAGTGAAGGGTCTGAGGCGCATGGCTTTTGAGGCGCATGCCAGTTTGGACGCATGGTCGTAGAGGCGCATGCGGGTGTGGACGCATGGTCGTAGAGGCGCATGCGGGTGTGGACGCATGGCCGTAGAGGCGCATGCGGGTAGCCACGTGGCAGTAGCCGTCGGAAGTCATGATGATGCTGACGTTGCCGATGCTTCGTTTTCTGAATAAAGCTGTCAACTGTTCAGACTTTGGGAGGCGTGCTGCCAACTCTGTCAGTTCAGCATTTAATGTTGGTGACGTTCGATGGACAGCTGAGAGGGCGCGTCGGTTGGCGTTCCACTCGGTATGGAGATGTGTGGGGGCGCACCCTCTGTAATGCGCCGAGTACTGTAGGGCACGTCTGTGTGATGCGCCTGATGCCGAAGGGCGCGTCCGTGTGATGCGCTATCTGGCTGGCGCATCGGACATGTCTTTTAATGATGCGGCTGTCTCGCTCTTCGAGTGCTATAAATAGCCATTTTGAATTCGAGGCGTCCGGTTCATCCATTTAATGTAAATTCATTGCACGGAATTCGGAGGGCCATCCACTTGGCGCGTGGGTTTGATCTGCCCGGCCTATAAATAGTGGCATGGAGAGAAGATTTGCTTCTCATTCCCTCACGTACTTCCAATATGAACTTGAACATACGGGTGCATTCTGCTGACGAAGTGCTCCCGAGGGTGAAGATGAGACGCTGTGTTGTCTTTGATGCACTTGAAGGTGACTGTTACATCCAAAAGACGGAGTCGAGGGCTTCTGAGGCAGGCGGAAGGTGCCTGTTGCATCCAAAGATAGGGATGCTCGAGCCTCGTCTCCGTTATTCCGGAAGAGCCGTAGATCGGAATGGCGGTGCAAGGCTCTCTCTTCCTGCAAAGTGGGGTTTCCCCCACTTTGATCGTGTCGAAAGCTGCTCCTTTAGCCGTGGTTTCGATCACGGTCTTCTTTCGGCTTTGGAGGCTCTTTCGAAGCCTCCCCTGGCCACAGCATTTGCGGTGCTCTTTTCTTCCTTGGTTCCAGCCAGAGGGTTAAATGCTTTGTGTCGAAACATTTATCGGGCGAGCCTGGTTGGAAGAGCGGCACATAACTGGGCTCTGCTCGGCCAGGTGAGCCTGGCTGGAAGAATTTGGCTGAAGGGATGCACATAACTGAGCTGCTGAAGAGATGATGGGATGCGCCTGGATGGAGGCGCATGATATCTGCTGCGCCTCACTGGTGGCGCATAGTGATGCTGCGCCTATCTGGAGACGCATGGTGGCCGCTGCGCTTATCTGAAGGCGCATGGTGGCCGCTGGCTGTAGACTTAGGCTCTTTTCTTTGTAGAAATTCTCCTTTGTACAACCTTTTCTAGACATGTAATAGACTTTTATATATAAATAAAAAGTCCTTCTTCAAATGTCTATACTTATTGACTTTGCTGTGAAGTTCTTCGTCTGAGTTCTGGCGCATGTAGTGTCTGGCGCATGGGCTTTCTGGTTGTGAAATTCCATGCTTCTACAGTGCTCGAAGTCTTTCGTCGGTCAATTGTGTGCCAGGACGAAAAATCTAAAATATCACGTATCATAACGTCATTAGGACAAAAGCCCTTTCGTCGGTCAATTGAATTTAGAATAGTTAAATGATATTAATCCTTACATGGTTATGGAACCACGACGAAAATTTTCTGTCAACCACTCTATTAAGATCATCATCATCAATGTTAGGTCGCTCCATTTTTATCTCAGCTCTAAAAATACTATGATAAAAATGAGAAAAGTTAGTGAAACTTTTACAAGTATATCACAAAATTGAAGTATAACATAGCAAAATTATGTCTCTTACTTCTCTATATCTTCCACCTCCTCTATACCACTATTTAGGCAGATACACCGATGAGCGGCTTCAAACTCATCGTCCTCCAACCACCGTAACTTAGAAGCACTTGTAGGCTTGCCACCAACATTGAAGATAGTGCGGATTCCACGATTCGGTTCATCGACCTCACCTTCATCATTTTTTTGTACTCTATTCCAGTTTGTTATGCCATGTCATGTCAAGTCATATATATCGACAGATTCTGCTCTTTGTTATGCCATGTCATGTGTTCTGCAGTATTCGAGGACATATACATCCTCTGTAGCCTCTTTCTGAGCGGCAAAAACTGTAAGTATTTGTAGGAACGCAACCTTGCTCGTGCAGTTGATTTTTTTTGCCCCGAATAAGCTTGTACCGGTCCTCGTGATAGAAAATACATCTGTCTTTATCATTGTTCTCCTTATAGTACAACATGCAGCCGTTTCAGCAACAATCTATCTTTTTGTAGCCTAATCCGAGTTTTCGTATCAAAATCTTCGACTTGTAAAAGGTTTTCGGCAAGTCCTTCGCTCCTTTTGGAAGTAACTCTCTAACAAAATAAATTATTCGGTCGTAACATTCTTGCGGTAAGTTAAAATCAGACTTGAGGTTCAACAACCTCATCACCACCGACAGGACAGAATGAGAATCACAACCCGGATATAACGGAGTATCGGCATGGCTAAACATATCATAGAAATCCTTTGCAGCAGGATTCGGATCCTTCGGATCATAACTTGGACCGGCACAAGCCGCATCAAATACCAACTCACGTGCCAAGTTTTGATGCTGATGTTGGAAGTGGTCTCCAAGAGTGGACTCTCCCACATCCGTATTGAAGGATGACTGATATTGCGGAACCAAGGTTCTCCTTGATCTGTCCACTCGTTGTAGTTCGGTACGAACCCTTCTTGTAGAGGTGCTCTCTCACGAGATCTACCTCTCTGAATGGTATATTATGACAATTGATACAAGGGCACTTTATGAGCCTTCCTTCCATGAAATAAGGTTGGCTACTGGCGTATCTCAGAAATTCTTCGACGCCCATCTTGAAATCATCCGTCAAACCAATCTTGCTCTCATGTCGCCGATTGTACATCCACGAACGGTTAAGTAAGTATCGACTCATTGTTCAAACCAATTCTGCACCACGTACTATATATTAGGTAATTACAAGTAAAAAATAATTTAGTACCTAATTGTAGCAACCAAAGTTAACAGTATCAGTATCGAAATCGGTATCACACCATTTCTATGAGTATCGATATCGAAGTCGGTAATATCGACCATTCCTATGAGTATCGATATTGAAATCGGTATCAGACCATTCATAGGAGTATCAATATTGAAATCGGTAATATCAAAATCGGAATAGTATCGGCCTTATCGAAATCGGATTCAATATCATAATGTCCGTATCGGGTTAGTATCGGCCTATCGGAATAGTATCGGCCTATCGAATTGGAATTGGATATCCTTATATCATAATCGAATATCGGATATTGAAACTGGTATCATGCCATTCCTACGAGTATCGATATCGAAATCGGTAATATCGAAATCGGGTTAGTATCAGACTTATCGAAATCGGATTCAAAAACCCTAGCTACTACATTAACGAATTTTGGGTTAGCTATCGAAATCGGGTTAGTATCGGCCTTAACGAATTTCGAATAATTTACGAATACCAAAAACCCTAGCTACTACATTGTGTCCGTATCCGTATCCGTATCCGTGTCCAAAATCCTAGCTACTATATTGTGTCATAATTTTCGTGTCCGAGAAGCATATCGTGTCCGTGTCAACAAAAATTATTAGAGAAAAAAAATTAGGCCATTACCTGAGGAGTGGGGGTTGCCCTGTCGCCGGAGAGGAGCCGAGGATGGAGGCGGACGGAGGGGGCCAGAGGTGGGAGGGGGGAGAAAAGGGGAAAGGGGGCAGAGGGGGGGGCAGAGGGGGTCAAGGAGGGCGGAGTGGGGGGCACAGGGAGGGGGGCGGAGAGGGGGTCGAGGAGGGGGTCTGAGAGAGGGGCGGAGGGGGGCAAAGGGGGAGGGGGTCGCCGGAGAGGGGTCGGAGATGGGGTCGGTGAGAGGGGCGGAGATGGGGGTTGCCGGAGAGGGGTCGTCGGAGATGAGCGAGGGAGTCGAGGGAGCGGGAGGAGGGAAGTTGGGGGAAATTGAAATTTTGGGTAAAATTTTTAGAATGAGTATGGGGAGATACTTTTACAGAAGACAGAAACGTCCATCGCTGAGGCGTCGGAAGAAAACTAGCGACGGATTCAGTGACGTCCAATTGAATTATTTTTTACGTAAATTATCCGTCACAAGTCAGTCACAAGTACGTCGCTAATTAGAGACGGATTGATTGTCGTCGCTGACGTCCGTCGGTAATTAGCAGTATTTTTGTAGTGAGAGATTGGAAGCCTCAGGACGAAAGTTTAAGAAATGATGCAATAGTTGCAGTTGTTTGTGTTCTACAAACCGCGCATCTTGTAGATCAAGTGTACTCGCCATCAGAAGAGTCTATTAATATTACATAATATCATTTTTCGAAGTTACAACAATATACCATTCTATTAATCTAAGTTATTTGAGAAATGTTGATTCCACTGATCATCTGCAGATTATTGACTCTTACGGCAGGTTGCATAGTACTAACCAATTCTCTAGAATATTACTCGACTGTCCATTTATGGTGGCTATTCGTGTCCAATATGTTACCGACATGCTCTGGACTCTGAACAATAATGAATGTGGTCGGACACACATGAACACCATAGTGAACACCTTCTTCAAATGTCTATACTTATTGACTTTGCTGTGAAGTTCTTCGTCTGAGTTCTGGCGCATGTAGTGTCTGGCGCATGGGCTTTCTGGTTGTGAAATTCCATGCTTCTACAAGACCCCCTTCAAAGTTTTCAAAACTTTTGAATAAGTTTTGGAATACTTTGAATAAGAAGCATGGAGGTCAGGGCGCATGATTTCTGGGCGCATGCCTGTTCGGGCGCATGCTCTTCTCAGTTGATGATGATGGTGCCTCGATAACCGAAAAGATTAATGATGACCTTTTGGTTTTATTTGCTGCTATCCTTGCATAGAACCCGAGGCGACGGCTGAGATCATACGTCATCTGTTCACGCGTGCGACCAAGCCCTATAAATAGGTAAGAGTTGGAGAGAGAAAGGGTTCTTCTTCTCTGTGCCTCTGCTTCTTTAGAGTTTCTTCTTCAAAAACTCTAACTTCTCCTTCCTCGAGAGAATGGCTCCCAAGACTCCTCGCGGTGCTGCCGGCAAGGAAAAGGAGAAAGCGAAGGAGTCCGCGGAAGTTGCGGCGGCTGTCGTTCCTCGTCGGCCTGTCGAAGTTCGGCCGGAGGTGGTTGGTAAGTCTCATTGTCCGTACGCCAACGCACATAGGCCTTGAGTCTTTAATGATGTGCCGCGGTCTTTGCCTGCCGACGCGCATGGGTTTAAACCCTGGTGATGCGCCGAGGCTATACTGCTGACGCGCATGGGTTCAAACCCTGAAGATGCGCCGAGGCTATACTGCTGACGCGCATGGGTTCAAACCCTGGAGATGCGCCAAGGCTATACTGCTGACGCGCATGGGTTCAAACCCTGATGATGCGCCGCAGTTTTCTCATTTAGACACATTTGTGTGTTGTCTTCTGACTTTTTTCTAATTTTTTACTAGTGTCGATGGCAATCCCGCCTTTGAGTGAAGTTTTCTTGGAGGCTGCCTTCAACCAAATGGGAGTGGAGCATAACGAGGAAGTGATAAACCCTGCTCAAGATGCTCTTATGCTGGATCAGCCTCCTGAGAGAATGACCCTAATCCGTGAACAGCAGTATTGGTTCCTCAAACGGATGATGGAGCGTGGAGTCATTAAACCCTCCACATCTGATAAAGTGACCTTCCTGAAGCCTGAGTTCCTGTTTGGAGACCGTCTCACTTCTACTGATTCGTCAGTACTGAAGGTCAAGGAGGACTGGTTCTTTACTGCGAATGGAGTGCATATGACTGTTAAGCAACTTGAACGTCAGTGGCCTTTGACGTCCTTCTGTCGCCTTACTTCCCAGAGGAGAATGTCTTGGGAGCTTACCCCTTCTCAGGGGGGAGCGATGACTGGTGTCATCCAAATTGATTCTACTTCCGACCAAAGGGATGCTTTGACCGTTGTACGGTCTGGGTCTTCTTACACTTGGCGGACTTTACGTCCTGGGAGCCTCTTCAGTGATGTACCCATTGATATGTTTGCTTATAGTGCTTCGACTTTTACACATCGTATGTTTTTGATGGAACGTTCCTACCCGACAGGAGAGTTTCGGGTGGAGGGTTGGTGCCATTACGTCTCCAAATGGGATAAACTGACGCTCTGGATCTTGTCGCGGTTTCGGACTGAGCTCCGAGAGATCGGGTTGACTGCCGCGATCCGTGCTACCCAGGCAGGTGTTGACCTTAATAGGCACATGTTCCTCGCACTCCTGGAGATGTTTGATATCCATACCGGGACCTTCTTTACTCCGGTGGGGGAATTAGGGTTCGCACTTCATGAGATGTACGAGGTGTCAAAACTCCCTTGGGGGTCGGAACCCTATGAAGAGTACTTTCCCACCAACGAGGAACTTCAAGTCCTGGGGGACAGGGCTGAGGAGATGACGGCCGTCTTCAAGGAAGTGGCGAGTCATTATTACTATATGCAGAGACGGGATAGGAACGGGACGCAGCCTCATGTGACCGCTTGGAGAGATCATGTCTTTAGACAAGACAAGGAGGATCCCTCACAATTTTTCACCCCACCGGCGCTCTCTCGTAGCGAAGTGTTGTCCGAAATGAGCAGGTTAGGGGAGAAAAATCCCCGAGGAAATGAGGACCAGCAGTCAGATGCACGCTCCTACAGCTGCTTCTGGCATCTTGCTTATCGGATGTCACCCAAGGCGGTGTTGGCATCCTACCTGATGATATGGCTCCGGGATTGCGTGTTCGCGGGCGGATCCGGTGCCGTAGAGAGGATGAGCCGAAACTTAATCCTGCCAGCCGTGAAGCTGGTTTTCGGCCGGCGTTTGGCTCTATTCCCCCCAATGGTATGTAACCTGCAGCGAGGTTTGAGAGAGTTTGCTGGAAATATGATTCATGACAGAGGCAGAAACAATAACTTCCCGCGCGCTGAACTGCCGTTTCACTATTTGATGGGATGGCTGATTTTGCATCATCCCAGTGTGATGAGCCCAGGCTCGGAAGGAGATTATAAGGCTGGAGATGCATTCCTTCGTCGTTTCCATCGGAGGAGCTGGTCGCATACTGGTGTCCCGGTTTGTAGAAAGGTTTTATCCCGTCTTCAGGGTTGGGAGATCACCAAAGTTGGTCCCATCTATTTGGGTTTTGAGGCCAACGAGGATTTAAGGGACCTGGGCGAAGGTACCACCACTCTGCCTCAATGGGGATTCCGCTGGTTGCAAAGTATCCGGCCGTCCCATCTGGTGTACCGGAACAGGAATCAGTGCTACCTGGAACCATACTTGCCGAGCCGTTTTGCGCGATAATTTGGTTATGCTCAGATAATGTTGGATAACCCCAGTAATACCCTGGGGTATGTTGGAAGTTTGTTGGATGGTGTACGAGCTTGGCATTACTATAATGCCGGATGTACCGGAGCTCGTTTTACGTTGCCCGTCCCCGATCCGCGGCCACCCATTCTTTACTCGGCCGCCAAATTTTACTGTGTTATGGCTGCCCCGCCCTCCGGATATGACAGGGAGACCAGCCTTATCGCAGGCACCCAGTTAGCAGCGACTGGGGATACGCCAGTGAAGGCCCGGCCGCATCGTCCGTCAGGGGTGGGTCAACGGAGTGCCCCCTCCGCATCACAAGCAGAACCTTCTGGCGATCGATCGAAACGATGTGCAGATACAGGGGCTGAATCTCTTGTGTCGAAGAAGCAGAAGAAGGCATCGTTACCGACGGTGTCATCGGATTCGGCGTCCGACGAGGTAAGGACATCCTACTAAATCTGATTTTGGTTCCGCCACTGACGAGGCCTGATCTTCTTTTGTAGGAGCCACTAAAAAGAAAACCTCGTACCCCAAAGTCGGGTGGGAGTAGGCGAGAAGAGATGGCGAGCTCGCCTGGAGTGCGTATCCCGCCGACAATGATGTCTCTCATGGAGGAAGATCCGGATGATACTGTCATCGTGGAGGTTCCAGTATCCCCGGGTTATGTCAGGAGGGACCCTGAGGGTGCAGCAGCTTCCGAGGTGACGAAGGCCACAGCGGAGGCTTCACATATCGAAGGTTTAGCAAGTGCGCAGCTTCCAGGTGATAAAGAGGAATGGAGTTCATCATCTTCCGATGACATCGCTCCGGAGCTGCAGGAGTCTGTTGCGGGGGCAGCAGAAGCGGTGAGGATAGAGGAGAGGGTTGATTCCCCTTCTGGTCATGATGAAAGGAGGTCGGTCGAATCATTGCCGAATCCTTCCTTGGCTTCCACCATGGACATAGAGATGGCTACCGATCAGGCGGTAGCGACAGATTTTGTCCCTGTAGAGGGGTTTGAGAAGAATGAGACCCTTCTGCCGGTCTTGTCTCCTGGGGCTGGCCAGGAGATAAATGTTGATCTTCTCGTTTTGTCGGGGGAGGTAGCTGATGCTGATAGAATGTCGGGGGTAGAAGAGGTGGCCGTTGACGTCGGTGATGTCTCCGGGCTTGAGAAGGATAAGGGTGTGGAACCCTCTGCTGCTCCTTCCACTTGGAGTACTATCACGACGCATGTGCCGGCTCCTTCTGTTCCTTCGGCACCTCGGGCTAGCAGTCTGGCCCCTGTTGATGAAGAGCCTATTGCTGCCGAGGTTCAAACCTCTCAGATCGAGGTTGGCGGATCTTCCTCCGGTCCGCAAACTGTAGTAGCTCCCCCAACTCCTGCTATGACGCCGCAGGTGCTGGCGGATGCCGACGAGTATGTGAAGTTCCTCGTCGAGGGAGTGTACAAAATGCTGGAGAAAGGAGTATCTGCAGTGATGGATGGCAAGGGGAGCTTTGCGACAGCAAAAGCTTTGGCAATGCCTTGTATCGAGCTGATCCGCATTCACCAAGGCCATGACCATATGGCCGAAATTCTGGAGGTTTCGGTGATTGAGCTGGACGAGCGGCTCGCGGAACTGCAGCGCATCCAACAAAATAACCTCTCTGTCTTGATAGATGCAGAGATAGGAAAGTTGATTGCTGAAATCGATGCTTCCCATCGGGCCGATGTGAGCAGTTGGGAGCGTGAAGTGGCTGGGACTGAGGCTGCGGCGGAGCAGTTGTCTCAATCTATGGAGAGGACGACGGAGAAGCGGGCTGCTGTGGACGCTAACATCGCAGAGGTTGATGCTCAGATGTGCCGTCTTGAAGACCAGCGGGCCCAACTTCAACTAGAAGCTGATCGTGTCCTGGCTGAACACGTGGCATTCAAGCAGGAGGAAGCGACTCTTACTCAGCGGACCCTTGCTTTGGCTCAGCAGTGACGACAGCTTGATGAGAAGTATGAGAGTAAAACTTCTGCTGAGGCTGTCGGATTAATGCGTCAAGAAGCCGAGCTGCGAGTCCAGGCGACTGTGGAAACTCGTATTGCTGACCTGAGACGTCGAGTCAGAGAGCTTTTATCCCACCCTGGAGAGGATCGGGGACTGTAGCTTCTCTTCTTTTTATGTGTTTTTGCAACTCTTGCTGGGAAAATAGCGTATTTCTGTACTCCCTTCTTTGAAAAATAAAGAAATACACTATCTTTTTTTTTTGTGATGTGTTCATTCTTGATCTCATGAACTTGATGATTTATGTGGACCTATTATCTTTTGCGCACCTTGGTTTTTTAGGTACAGATAATAAGTTTGAAGGAACCAACATGTTTGCTCAGAGGTAATGTGGACATGACAATCATTAGGTTCAAATGATAGAATCTTCCTACTCAGAGGTATTTATGGACATGGTAGGAATGATCCTGGGGGATACGCTGAACAACTCAGAGGTAATATGGACGTGGAAGTTCTGCGATCAATGTACGACAACATAGGAGTTGTTTGTACGGGATGTTTACTCAGAGGTAATGTGGACGTGGTAAACATGAAGGGTAGCGTAAGCTCACGAAGTGTAAGGTTCCGCTTTGTAGGATGTAGAGAGACAACTCAGAGGTAATGTGGACGTGGTTATCTTTCTACGGAAGGATGCCACGGAACAGCTGGGTTCCGGAAGCGATTGATTTTGGGGAAATACATGTCTTGGAGGATGTCAAGAATAGTACTTCTTTAGGAACTTGCCGTTGATGGGCATCATGAACAAGTCCCCATTGGGTTTGGCGAGACGGTAAGCACCGTTTGAGTATACCGTCTCGATGATGAAGGGTCCTTCCCATTTGGGCTCGAACTTCCCTGGTGTCTTGTGAGTTAACACCATTGGCCTTCTGACTGCTAAAACCAGGTCGCCAACTTGGAAAGTTCTTTGCTTGACCTTCTTGTTGAAAGCCTGTGATATACGGGCTTGGTAAAGTTCGATGCGTTGTTGAGCTAGGAGACGCTTTTCGTCAAGTGCCTCCAGTTCCCGCAGACGACGACGTTGATTATCTTCTTCTGTGAGATCGTTTGTGATTGCCACGCGGAGCGAAGGTATCTGTATCTCGAGAGGCAGTACTGCTTCGCTTTCGTAGACCAGGGAGAATGGAGTGTTGCCTGTTGGGGTCCGTACCGTTGTGCGGTAGGCCCAAAGGCATTCGCCAAGCTTTTCGTCCCAGTCGCGTTTGTTGGATGACACGACTTTTTTGAGTAGCCTGACGATAGTTTTGTTGAACGCCTCGGCCAATCCGTTTGCTGCCGGATTGTAGGCGGTTGAGGCCACGTTTTGAATGCGATTCTTGTCACAGAACCTGCTGAAAATGTGGCTGATAAACTGAGGACCATTGTCATGGATGATCCGCCGGGGTACCCTGAAACGGTAAATGACATGGTGTTTGATAAAGCTGACCACCCTGGAGCTTTTTACTTCCGCTAGTGGGACTGCTTCCGCCCATTTGGAGAAGTAATCGATGATGGCCAGGATGAAGCGGTGTCCTCTCGATGAAGGAGGGGTGATTGGCCCTACAATGTCCATGCCCCAGGCTTCGAATGGCCAGGAGGCGACTGTAGGATGTAGAGGTTCAGATGGTGTATGTATGAAGTCTGCATGAAGTTGGCATGCATGGCACTTCTTAGCATATTCCACTGCGTCGCCAACCATGGTTGGCCAGTAGTAGCCCATACGTCGCAGTCGATCTTGCAACTTAGGCCCTGGTTGGTGAGCTCCGCAAGTTCCGTCATGAGCTTCTCGAAGAGCTTCGGCCGCTTCTTCGTTAGACAGGCATCGAAGGAGAAGCCCGTCGAAGGAGCGTCGGTACAGCGTTTTAGTGGCTGTATCGTAGTAGAATCGAAGAGAGCGTCTCCTGACTGAGACGGCTTCCTTCGGGTCTTCTGGAAGGATTCCGTAGACAGCGAAGTCGATGAACGGGAACCTCCAGTCTCGGACATTAACCCCAGTGTTTGTCGGCATGGCGTGAGCCATTTGCAAACATAGATTGTTTCTGGGACAAATCAAGTCTCGGCCAGTTACCGTGACATAGTGTTGAGTCCCAAGGGGCGCGGCCAATGAGGCTGCGAGGCCAGCCAGAGCGTCACCTCCAAGTTTTGTAGGCGGGGTACATGTTTGATGAAGAACCCAGTGAAGGTTGAAATGATGTTCAATGCAACTTCATGGTAAGGGATCAAATCTTCATGGCGAACCTCGTATTGCCCCCGAATCTGGTTTACGACGAGTTTCGAGTCGCCGTAGGCTTCCAGATGATCCACCCCCAGCTGTTGTGCTAGCTGGAGTCCCATGACGAGTGCATTGTACTCAGCAACATTGTTGGAGCACGGCTTCGAAAGGGAGTATGTGCGCTGGATGACCAGCTGATCGGGGGAGACCAAGACTACCCCCACTCCCGCGATGATTTGGCCGTTGGGGCCCGTTCTTGAAGCGCCATCGAAGAACATCCGCCAGACGGGGCTTCCTTCAGTGACGTTTGATTCTTGGACTTCATCCGGGATGTCTTCATAGAGTTTTGAAGATTCTGGGATGGGGTGTGCAGCTAAAAAGTCAGCCAGAGCCTGACCCTTGACCGCCTTCTGCGGGACAAACACCATGTTGTATGGCGTTAGTAGGATCGCCCATGTAGCCAGCCGGGAGTTTAATGACCCTGGCTTCGTCATGAGAACTCTGAGCGGATTGACTCGGGAGATGACGTGAATTGTCTGGCCCGAGACGTAATGACGAGTCTTCTGAATGGCAAACACCAAAGCCAAGCACTCCTTTTCAACGGGGTTGTACCGGTGTTCGGCCCCGATGAGTGTTCGACTGAGGTAGTAGATTGCTTGCTCGTAGCCTGCATCGCTGTTTTGAGCCAGCAAAGCGCCGAGGGAATGATCCATGGCACGGACGTAGAGGAGGAATGGTTTGCCGGCGACAGGTGCCACTAGGACTGGCGGGCTTGTTAAGTAAGCCTTGATGTCGTCGAAAGCCTTTTGGCACTCCTCTGTCCAGACATAAGAGACTCCCTTCTTCATGAGCTGAGTAAAGGGTTGACATTTACCGGAGAGGTTTGCTATGAACCTCCGGATGTATGCCAAACGTCCCTGTAAGCCCCGAAGTTCTCGAAGGTTCTTCGGAGGGTCCATGTTAAGGATGGCTTTAGTCTTCTCGGGATCGACATGAATGCCTTTTGCCGTGATGACAAAGCCCAAGAATTTGCCGCTAGAAACCCCCAGGAAGGATTTAGCGGAGTTCATTTTGAGTTAATGTGCCCGCATGAGATCGAAGACCGTCTTTAGGTCCTGTAGGTGATCTCTTTTGAGGCGGCTCTTGACTGCGATGTCGTCAACATAGCACTCAACTGTCTTGCGAAGATGTTGACGGAAGATGGAGCTCATAGCTCGCTGGTACGTTGCACCGGCGTTCTTCAAGCCGAAGGGCATTACTGTGTAGCAGAAAACACCCTTTGGAGTCCTGAATGACGTGTGTTTTGCGTCATCGGAAAACATCTTGATTTGATTGTAGCCTGAATACCCGTCCATGAAGGACATGCATTCAAAGCCACATGTGTTGTCGATCATTACATCGGTGATTGGGAGCGGGAATTCATCCTTCGGGCAAGCAGAGTTGAGATCCCTGAAGTCGATACAAACTCGTATCTTCCCGTTCTTCTTGGTGACAGGGACGACGTTGGCTACCCAGTCCGGGTGTTGTTCCTCATGGATGAAGCCACTGGTCAAGAGCTTGTCCACCTCCTGATCGATGGCATTCATGATGTCCGGGCGGAAGCGTCGCTGTTGTTGTTTGATAGGTTTGGCATCTGGTAAGATGTTCAACCTATGCATCGCGATCTGTGGATCGAGACCCGGCATGTCTTCGTAGCTCCAGGCGAAGACGTCAATATACTCTTTAGCCAGTTGGACTAAAGATTCTCGGTCTTCTCCTTCCAAGCTTTTGCTGATAAAGATGGGTTTAGAAGAAGACCCATCCCCGAGGTCGATCTGCTCGACTTCGTCTTCGGTGGGAGGTTCTCGTAACTCAAAACGAGACTCCCATTGTTCTCCTAGGCGTTGAGCCCAGGGTTCCTCTTCGAAGGGTTCCGGCGGTTGGTCTTCGCCTTCATCTTTCTGAGGTTGCGCCGATGTCATGTTAGCTGACAGCACTTTCCTGAAGACTGATCCGATACTGGTATCGGAATCCCACGTCGATGCTTCTGACGAGTGGGAATGTTCTATGTCTTCTGCGTCTGAACTCTCTGGAGTTGATGGCGGCGTGACATAGCCTAACCCCCGTCGAGTCCGATTATAGTAATCCTGTGGCTTTCCATTGGGCATCGAAAGCCGGACAGGGAGATGCCGACCCTTGCCGTAGTTTAGGCCTTTACTGCTTTTCAGGTCGTAGCCCATCTTTTGGATGATGTGCTTAGTCGCATCTGTGTACCGATAGACTTGTACTCTGCCGGTATCAGGTTCGGGCTCGATTGACGGGAGGTCCCGACGACGCTCGATTTTGCCCGAGATGATGGTGCCTTCGTCTCGGCTTCGTGGAGGGACTATGAAGACTCCTTGAGACGGGACTATTTGATTATGGTAGACGGTCGTTACTTGTGTTTGCAACGACCGTAGAGCGTTGTCTAATGTATACATGGCATTCCAGTGTGGAAGACAAGAATAATTGAAAGACACTCTATTATTGATAAAGTACGAGATTTTATCCCGTGGGATTACATTGTCGAAGGAGGGTGCGTCTACATCAGCAGAGATATATTCGCCAAGCTCCTCGTCTGTAAGCACTGGGGCCGGATCAGGAGAGTCCTCCACCGCTCTGACTTTGGGGTCTGAGAGGGTTATGTGAGCCCTCTCCGGCATCTTGGATGACTGCGGCGGCTTGCCTTTAAGACGCACCTTGAGGGGTGCCTCGGTTGCGCCTTCGATGAGTGGCGCCTTCCCTTGTAATTTTACCACCAGGGGAGCCGCTGTTTGTGGTGGCTTCCCCTTGAGGCGTATCTTCGGGGGAGCTTCGCGAGCTGGCGCTTTTCCTGATAGCTTGATGCTCATTGGAGGCGCCTTCTGGGGTGGTCTCCCTTTCAGACGGATTTTCAAGGGGGCGTCAGGAGTCACTTCGGGCTCCAAGTCCGGCTCTGTTGCCGTCTCTGCTTCATCATCGGCATCGTTGGCTTCCTCCTCGTCAAGTGGCTTGTACAAGTCGGAATTGGTAAAGTAGGCCTCAATCCCTTTGAAGGGATCGATATCTACGAACTCCGTCCGGATGACGCCGTTGGTGGATACATATTTCATGCATTGGTGGAGCGTGGAGGGCACCACCATGTACTCATGTAACCATGGTCGTCCGAGTAAGATGTTGTAGTTGACCTCGGCATCCACCACATAACAAGTTACCTCAGTTTTGAGGCTGTCGATGTGACACTTCAGCCGGATCTTGCCCAGTGGCTCGCTCTTGCTGGCGTTGAAGCCGCTGATGGTCGTATTGGAGGGCACCAGCCGGTACATTGGGATCCCCAGCTTTGATAGCAGCGCCTTTGGAATGATGCTTAGGGAAGACCCCGGATCGATCTGAATCCTGCTCACCTTTACCGAACCGATGTACCCTGTGTAATACAACGGTCGGTTATGTCGGTGATGCTTGAGCAGCATGTCTTGTTGGGTGAAGGTTATGTTTGGGATAACTTCACCCGTACAATGACAGTGTGCACAAGTAGTTGGGAGGTCTTCAGGCTGCTTGACCTGACTGAGAAAGGATTCGGCATCCTTCAGAGCTTCGCAGAGAGCTTCTCGGGAGTCCTTGGAGAGACGCAGGAGCTCGAACAAAGACAGGCGTGCAGGAGTACTGGCCAGTTGTGCCAGAATGTCAAAATTGTAGGGCTTGGCTAGCCCCGAAGCATTTTCTTTCCGCAGAGGTCTGTCGAAACGGGCCTCCACTTGCTTTTGTTTATTGGCTGCTGAGGGCTTGGATGGACCCTCCTCAGGGATGGTGCCAGGAGGCACCACTTCGGCGGCAGCTTCACCGGGCTGGGAGTTCTGTTGTGCACGTGTCTGCACAGGAAGCGCCTCTTCCATTGAAGAAGAGACCGTGCGGCAAGACTTGATCTTCCTGCCTTTTGCTTTGGAGGTAGGGCGTACCTCCGGTTGAGTTACCTCGGAGACGAGGTCGGGGTGAACCCAGAGGACCTCTCCTCGAGATGTGGTGAGTGGGACAAGTCCGCTCACATTGTCACGGGTGGGTGGAAAATTCACCACGTCCATTGTCGCCTTAGGGATGGGGACGACGCCATCTTGTGTGGTAGTCGGCGGCAAGGTGCCAAACTGAAGTGACACCACATTCGCTGATACCGTCTTCTCTTCGTAGTCGACGGAGATTACATCCGCATTGATCATGCGCTGGATGTAATTTTTGAGGACGTAGCAGTCCTTAGTCGGGTGTCCGACAAACCGATGGTAGTGACAGTACCTCGGGTTGTCCACCTTCCCGACTTCATCGGGCCGCTTCGGGTCCGGAAGCTTGATCTTGTCACCCTGCTTCAGTATCTCAAAGAGTTGCAGGGTGTCATCATCATTAAATGAATAAACCTCCTTGGGTCTCGGTGCCAGTGGAGGCTTTTGAGTAGGCGCAGATGCGCCCTTCGAGGCATTAACAGTCAATGCCTGTTTCCCCTTTGTTTCTCGTCCGGAGTTGTTGGTTGCGGACTTTTTCCCCTTATCGTCAAAGACGGGGAAGCTAACACCCAGAAGACGTGCATTGGCCGCCTTCTTCTCTGCAGCTTCAGCTTCAATGATTAGGGAGCTCCAGTCGGGAGGGGGAGTAGAGTTAAGCCAGAGCTTTACTGCAGGCAGCATGTTCATACTGCAAGCGGAGAGAAGCGCATGTTCTGGCATGCCTGGAGGTAGCCTGAAGCAGGCCTGACGGAAGCGTTCGATGAATGCCCGAACCGTTTCCTTGTCCTTCTGGCGTATCTCAATGAGAGACGCCATCGTCATGTCCTTCCCCCCGTCGTAGAAGCGGTCGAGGAAGAGGCGTGTCTGGTCGTCGAAGGACGATATAGAATTATCGGGGAGGCTGCAGTACCAGTCATACGCCACCCCTTTCAGGGCCCCAACAAAGATGCTGGTGAGGAGCGCGTCCTCCTTTGGAAGATGCCCTGTCTGCGACTGGAAGTACGTCAGGTACCGTCGTGGAGAGTCCTTCCCGTCATACGGCGTGAGTGTTTGTGGTTTATACTTTGGGGAATAAACCACCTTGTTCCACTCAAGGGGATAAGGCTGGGGAATGCCCATCTTCTGGCGCTCCTCCTGCCTGTTCTTGGACTCGAAGCGCTCCCGCAGATCTTTGATCATTTCGACCACGTCCTCCGTGGAGCTAGGAGTCGGGGAAGGAGGTACTACCTGGAGTGGAGCGTTTGAGGGCTCCAATGTCCGGGGTGCTTCTGTGTCTGAGGGTGTCCGCTGGAGGGGCACACTCGACTCTCCATTGGCTCCTGGGTCGGGACCATTTGAAGGTGTCCTGATCAAGGCCGACCGCATCTCAAACACTGCTTGAGTCAGTGCTTGCATTAAGGCAGAGAGGGTTTTGAGTCCTCCCTCTAGCGAGTCTATGCGCTGGACAATGTCTTGTGGCGGCGCATCAGTCTCAAGATCACCCCCGGTCATGTATACTGTCATGACACGGCCGGAAGTGGATGGATTAGTTGAGGCTTCGCTCTCAGCCTCGCTCTCATGTGGAGGAGTGACTTCTCCTGGTGTTTGGCCACCCCCAGCCACATTATGGAGTTCGTCTTCGACAGGCGCATCTGCAAGGGCCTGACTGCCCTCAGCTTTGTCTTGAAGGGCCTCTTCGTTTTCAGCACTACCCCCGGCGGTGTCCTGGAGGACATCGTCCTTTTGAGGGGCTTCAGGGAGGCCATCTTCGCCTTGATGAAGATCCGCCGCAGCTGTGCTTTGGACATCTTCGTCTTCGGAAGGAGGCTCGACAAGGGTCTGGCTACCCCCAGCTTCCTCCAAGGACTTCTTCCTCGACCGAGTGCCTTCGAACACTCCAGAGGTCGTGACAGCTGCCTTGGTTTTCCTCGGCTGGCTTTTGGATGAAGACGAGGAATTGGCAGTCGTCTTCCGGACAGATGAGGAATTGGAGATCACGTTGCATGACGCAATCTTTAGTTCCTCTTCTGCTGACACCTTCGTCCCAAGGCGATGTCGGAGGGGTGTCGATGATTGTAGCCGTTGGAAGACCGACTGCTTTGGCGGTACTGCCGTCTTGCAGCAGCAGTTGATGGTGACCACTGCACAAGTGTGCCCCGTGAGAGGCGCATCGTGCTTGTTGGTCAACTCTCCTGACCGACGCTTGTGAGTGATCACGTTGCGCAAGTCGTTGGAGGAGAGTGCTACCCTCACACCCCTCTCAGGCGCATGGCAGGGCCAAGCGCCGGGGTGGTCGGGTGAGTGCTGCGCCCCCTGATCTAATACCAAGCAGGCATCACGATCAGTAGTGGGGGAACCACAGCATTTGAAGTGACTTGAACGGACCTTGAACGCACAACCAGAGGAGGCGCGGGAGTTCAAGACCACAGAGTTTGCCTCTCTCGGCTTGGTTGTGCACGCAGTGAATGCGCCCAAGCGAGATGAGGACTTTGAAGGTCGACTCGTTGTCGGTGCAGGAGCACCTGAGTCAACCTTGTACAGCTTGCCATCGGCAGCGCACGTGATTGTAAGCGCGTGCCTCTGGCCGGCTGCTGGCATAGCACGTTTGTGGCGCATGGCCCGTGCCGCCTTGGATTTCTTCGTACCAGCCCGCTGGGGCGCATAGTACTCAGCATCCAAATTCTCCTCGCCATTACAGCGAGTGAGTCTGTCAAAGACAGAGGCTCTTTGTGGCGCATCAGAAATAATGCGCGGGGCATTGGCTGCACCCCTGCTCCGTCGACGTATCTTCCTCGCCTGAGAGGAAGATGGCTGGGGAACGTGGTCAGCCGCACGCTTCCCCGAGAGATATGCTGCATCAGCGGGCGCACCTTGACTGCTGAGGACGTCAGCAGGAAGGGAAGGCTGGACGGGCGCATCCCCTTCAACGGTGGTGCCCGAGGCGTCGACTTTGCGCACCCAGACTGTGCGGGTCTTCTTCGGCTTCGACAGCCGCTTCGAAGGACTCGCACTTCCTTCAGAAATGAACTCCTCGTACGCCTGTTGATTGAGGCGCACTACCAGCGTCTTGTGGGAGGAGCCCACCTTCACGTCGTCGGCCTGTGACACGACTTTCTCGGTAGAGGAGAAAGAGGTCCCCAGCAGAGTCGCCAGCTTGTTTGCCATTAAAATTGTTTTGATTGAAATCTTAATACAAACAGAACAGTGATACAATATAGGACTTAGATGTAGTCCTAGGAGTACACTTTTGTTTAAGCTGGGTCCTTAGTGCCAATGGAGCGAGTGGTAATGCGTTGACTCCGTTGACCGGCTGACGGCGGTTATCGGTTCTCTGAAGGTGTTGATTGCTCTGGGTGCTGGAGCTTGCTGAGAGGAGGAAGACGTTGAGTGTCTAGAACTGCCTCTCCGGTGATTCTCTGTTGTGGATTCTCTGTGAGTCTTATGTTCTGAGTCTCTGTCTGTGTGTGAAGGGGATGATCCTTCTATTTATAGTTTTGCAGGCTGGCTGCTCATGCGCGCATGTAGGATGCGCCGGTGTGGGGACGCCACGTGGAGGTTGCTGATGGAGGCGCATGGATGCTGTGCCCTGATCGAGGGGGAGAACTCTTCATACTGCTGTTGTGAGCCGGCACGTAGCAGAAGAGAAGATCTTTCCGTTGCTGAAATCTTGGACGAGTTGAGTCAAAAGACACGTGTCGTCGACTCATGGTTCGAAGATCTCGAATTTGGTGGAGAGGAGTGATCTGGTGGGCTGCGCCTTGGATTGGGCGCAGGAGGAGGCTGCGGCTCATAACCTTTAGGAGTTACAAACCATTTGGGGCGCATGGCTTTTGAGGCGCATGCAGGCGACTTTCCTTCTGTCTTTTGGGATCAGAGATCAGTCTGGGGCGCATGGCTTTTGAGGCGCATGCAAAACTTCAACCGGAGACTCTTCTTCTGTCTTTAGGGATCAGTGAAGGGTCTGAGGCGCATGGCTTTTGAGGCGCATGCCAGTTTGGACGCATGGTCGTAGAGGCGCATGCGGGTGTGGACGCATGGTCGTAGAGGCGCATGCGGGTGTGGACGCATGGCCGTAGAGGCGCATGCGGGTAGCCACGTGGCAGTAGCCGTCGGAAGTCATGATGATGCTGACGTTGCCGACGCTTCATTTTCTGAATAAAGCTGTCAACTGTTCAGACTTTGGGAGGCGTGCTGCCAACTCTGTCAGTTCAGCATTTAATGTTGGTGATGTTCGATGGACAGCTGAGTGGGCGCGTCGGTTGGCGTTCCACTCGGTATGGAGATGTGTGGGGGCGCACCCTCTGTAATGCGCCGAGTACTGTAGGGCGCGTCTGTGTGATGCGCCTGATGCCGAAGGGCACGTCCGTGTGATGCGCTATCTGGCTGACGCATAGGATATGTCTTTTAATGATGCGGCTGTCTCGCTCTTCGAGTGCTATAAATAGCCGTTTTGAATTCGAGGCGTCCGGTTCATCCATTTAATGTAAATTCATTGCACGGAATTCGGAGGGCCATCCACTTGGCGCGTGGGTTTGATCTGCCCGACCTATAAATAGTGGCATGGAGAGAAGATTTGCTTCTCATTCCCTCACGTACTTCCAATATGAACTTGAACATACGGGTGCATTCTGCTGACGAAGTGCTCCCGAGGGTGAAGATGAGACGCTGTGTTGTCTTTGATGCACTTGAAGGTGACTGTTACATCCAAAAGACGGAGTCGAGGGCTTCTGAGGCAGGCGGAAGGTGCCTGTTGCATCCAAAGATAGGGATGCTCGAGCCTCGTCTCCGTTATTCCGGAAGAGCCGTAGATCGGAATGGCGGTGCAAGGCTCTCTCTTCCTGCAAAGTGGGGTTTCCCCCACTTTGATCGTGTCGAAAGCTGCTCCTTTAGCCGTGGTTTCGATCACGGTCTTCCTTCGGCTTTGGAGGCTCTTTCGAAGCCTCCCCTGGCCACAGCATTTGCAGTGCTCTTCTCTTCCTTGGTTCCAGCCAGAGGGTTAAATGCTTTGTGTCGAAGCATTTATCGGGCGAGCCTGGTTGGAAGAGCGGCACATAACTGGGCTCTGCTCGGCCAGGTGAGCCTGGCTGGAAGAATTTGGCTGAAGGGATGCACATAACTGAGCTGCTGAAGAGATGATGGGATGCGCCTGGATGGAGGCACATGATATCTGCTGCGCCTCACTGGTGGCGCATAGTGATGCTGCGCCTATCTGGAGACGCATGGTGGCCGCTGCGCTTATCTGAAGGCGCATGGTGGCCGCTGGCTGTAGACTTAGGCTCTTTCCTTTGTAGAAATTCTCCTTTGTACAACCTTTTCTAGACATGTAATAGACTTTTATATATAAATAAAAAGTCCTTCTTCAAATGTCTATACTTATTGACTTTGCTGTGAAGTTCTTCGTCTGAGTTCTGGCGCATGTAGTGTCTGGCGCATGGGCTTTCTGGTTGTGAAATTCCATGCTTCTACAGTGCTCGAAGTCTTTCGTCGGTCAATTGTGTGCCAGGACGAAAAATCTAAAATATCACGTATCATAACGTCATTAGGACAAAAGCCCTTTCGTCGGTCAATTGAATTTAGAATAGTTAAATGATATTAATCCTTACATGGTTATGGAACCACGACGAAAATTTTCTGTCAACCACTCTATTAAGATCATCATCATCAATGTTAGGTCGCTCCATTTTTATCTCAGCTCTAAAAATACTATGATAAAAATGAGAAAAGTTAGTGAAACTTTTACAAGTATATCACAAAATTGAAGTATAACATAGCAAAATTATGTCTCTTACTTCTCTATATCTTCCATCTCCTCTATACCACTATTTAGGCAGATATACCGATGAGCGGCTTCAAACTCATCGTCCTCCAACCACCGTAACTTAGAAGCACTTGTAGGCTTGCCACCAACATTGAAGATAGTGCGGATTCCACGATTCGGTTCATCGACCTCACCTTCATCATTTTTTTGTGCTCTATTCCAGTTTGTTATGCCATGTCATGTCATGTCATATATATCGACAGATTCTGCTCTTTGTTATGCCATGTCATGTGTTCTGCAGTATTCGAGGACATATACATCCTCTGTAGCCTCTTTCTGAGCGGCAAAAACTGTAAGTATTTGTAGGAACGCAACCTTGCTCGTGCAGTTGATTTTTTTTTTGCCCCGAATAAGCTTGTACCGGTCCTCGTGATAGAAAATGCATCTGTCTTTATCATTGTTCTCCTTATAGTACAACATGCAGCCGTTTCAGCAACAATCTATCTTTTTGTAGCCTAATCCGAGTTTTCGTATCAAAATCTTCGACTTGTAAAAGGTTTTCGGTAAGTCCTTCGCTCCTTTTGGAAGTAACTCTCTAACAAAATAAATTATTCGGTCGTAACATTCTTGCGGTAAGTTAAAATCAGACTTGAGGTTCAACAACCTCATCACCACCGACAGGACAGAATGAGAATCACAACCCGGATATAACGGAGTATCGGCATGGCTAAACATATCATAGAAATCCTTTGCAGCAGGATTCGGATCCTTCGGATCATAACTTGGACCGGCACAAGCCGCATCAAATACCAACTCACGTGCCAAGTTTTGATGCTGATGTTGGAAGTGGTCTCCAAGAGTGGACTCTCCCACATCCGTATTGAAGGAGGACTGATATTGCGGAACCAAGGTTCTCCTTGATCCGTCCACTCGTTGTAGTTCGGTACGAACCCTTCTTGTAGAGGTGCTCTCTCACGAGATCTACCTCTCTGAATGGTATATTATGACAATTGACACAAGGGCACTTTATGAGCCTTCCGTCCATGAAATAAGGTTGGCTACTGGCGTATCTCAGAAATTCTTCGACGCCCATCTTGAAATCATCCGTCAAACCAATCTTGCTCTCATGTCGCCGATTGTACATCCACGAACGGTTAAGTAAGTATCGACTCATTGTTCAAACCAATTCTGCACCACGTACTATATATTAGGTAATTACAAGTAAAAAATAATTTAGTACCTAATTGTAGCAACCAAAGTTAACAGTATCAGTATCGAAATCGGTATCACACCATTTCTATGAGTATCGATATCGAAGTCAGTAATATCGACCATTCCTATGAGTATCGATATTGAAATCGGTATCAGACCATTCATAGGAGTATCAATATTGAAATCGGTAATATCAAAATCGGAAAGTATCGGCCTTATCGAAATCGGATTCAATATCATAATGTCCGTATCGGGTTAGTATCGGCCTATCGGAATAGTATCGGCCTATCGAATTGGAATTGGATATCCTTATATCATAATCGAATATCGGATATTGAAACTGGTATCATGCCATTCCTACGAGTATCGATATCGAAATCGGTAATATCGAAATCGGGTTAGTATCAGACTTATCGAAATCGGATTCAAAAATCCTAGCTACTACATTAACGAATTTTGGGTTAGCTATCGAAATCGGGTTAGTATCGGCCTTAACGAATTTCGAATAATTTACGAATACCAAAAATCCTAGCTACTACATTGTGTCCGTATCCGTATCCGTATCCGTGTCCAAAATCCTAGCTACTATATTGTGTCATAATTTTCGTGTCCGAGAAGCATATCGTGTCCGTGTCAACAAAAATTATTAGAGAAAAAAAATTAGGCCATTACCTGAGGAGTGGGGGTTGCCCTGTCGCCGGAGAGGAGCCGAGGAGGGGGGCGGACGGAGGGGGCCAGAGGTGGGAGGGGGGAGAAAAGAGGAAAGGGGGGCAGAGGGGGGGGCAGAGGGGGTCAAGGAGGGCGGAGAGGGGGGCACAGGGAGGGGGGGGCGGAGAGGGGGTCGAGGAGGGGGTCTGAGAGAGGGGCGGAGGGGGGCAAAGGGGGAGGGGGTCGCCGGAGAGGGGTCGGAGATGGGGTCGGAGAGAGGGGCGGAGATGGGGGTTGCCGGAGAGGGGTCGTCGGAGATGAGCGAGGGAGTCGAGGGAGCGGGAGGAGGGAAGTTGGGGGAAATTGAAATTTTGGGTAAAATTTTTAGAATGAGTATGGGGAGATACTTTTACAGAAGACAGAAACGTCCATCGCTGAGGCGTCGAAGAAAACTAGCGACGGATTCAGTGACGTCCAATTGAATTATTTTTTACGTAAATTATCCGTCACAAGTCAGTCACAAGTACGTCGCTAATTAGAGACGGATTGATTGTCGTCGCTGACGTCCGTCGGTAATTAGCAGTATTTTTGTAGTGAGAGATTGGAAGCCTCAGGACGAAAGTTTAAGAAATGATGCAATAGTTGCAGTTGTTTGTGTTCTACAAACCGCGCATCTTGTAGATCAAGTGTACTCGCCATCAGAAGAGTCTATTAATATTACATAATATCATTTTTCGAAGTTACAACAATATACCATTCTATTAATCTAAGTTATTTGAGAAATGTTGATTCCACTGATCATCTGCAGATTATTGACTCTTACGGCAGGTTGCATAGTACTAACCAATTCTCTAGAATATTACTCGACTGTCCATTTATGGTGGCTATTCGTGTCCAATATGTTACCGACATGCTCTGGACTCTGAACAATAATGAATGTGGTCGGACACACATGAACACCATAACATGGTCGGATGTATGGACATAAGAAAGCAGTATTTCTTTGGCACGGCTCACATCCATATATAATGCTATTACTTATAATAATAATAAAAGTCACAATATCCTGAAGAGCATTTACCGGTAAATGACTCAGGACATGGGGGAGGGCAACTCAATATGTATGAGACATTAAGGAGCTTCTCTAAGGGCTTTGATATTGGTACCCATTGATACACCACGGCAAGAAAAATAAAGATCAAATAAACTCAAGGAGTGAAAAAGTAGCTATGTGTAGTATCCGTACTGTATCAGTATCCTATTAAGATTTTCATATCCATGTATGGTTGTATTTGTTTCTCTTGACTTATTTTTCTAATTTCGCCCAGCGTTTTGTTTAACATTTCTCCCAAAGTTCCAAATCATCTACGGCATTTTCTTAAGTCTTTGTTTCACTTAGGTTTTAAACTTGGAAATTCTAAAATCTTAAGATTTGATAACACAAAAGGGTCAAGTTTGAACATTTTCCAAACCTAACTGAATCCTTTATTCGGTTTGATTCGACATGCTTCTCGATCCAAAACCTAAGAAATAACGTTCTATTAAAGGGCAAGTAGGGCGTTCTTTGAATGTCCGGTACACATCTTAATTTACTACTACATCTAGGGATGACACATTCCTTAAACATAGAAAGCTATATAGCACCAAATAGGGACCATATGAGACAACTACATATTCATTAAGCATGTGTAGTGCGCAAATGAATAGTTGACGATAACGAGGGAAGTAATAAAGTCGGCCCTAGTAAAATGGCTTAGTACGTAGAGAGGCCATTTGGAGAAAGGTTTAGTATGGAGACCATTTGGAGATGATTAGTGTTAAGAATGGCTTATTGAACAACGAAATAAAAATAAGAGATATTTTAAAAAATACAAGGGAAAAAAACAAATGTACATAAACGACACAACGTATGTATGTTACTTTGGCCAACATTTGACAATTTCCTTCACGCACAAGCAAGTCATATATAGCGCGAAATCAAACATGGATTCTACAGTGAAGGAATCTTGCACGACAAGGATTCTGCTATCGAAAAGGTTAAGGTTTGTTATTGATGGTTCTTGATAATTAAGATTTCGAGGATTCTTGATGGCACATGCTCATTCCTCATCCGCATAGAGACTTTTGAACCATGAGGTTCATTAGGAACTAGAATTTCAAACTTCAACTACTCATGCTACTGAAGAGGTTCTTTTTGGCTTCAGTCAGATGAGAGAAATTGTTAGATGAGGTTCTTTTTGGCTTCAGTCAGATGAGAGAAATTGTTAGATGAGGTTCTTTTTGGCTTAATTTTGAGGAGACAAATTGTTGAAATTTTGTGAGTCACAAGAACCATATGATGCATGCTAGTTCATACGAGTACATGACCTGATGAAGTGGCACACACTCATCTTTGGATTTTTGAGGAGAGAAATTGTTAGAATTTTGTGAAAGTCACATGAGACATGATGCATGCTAGTTTCATACGACTATATGATCTAGTGGAGTGACACAGGATCTGACCCTTTGCTTATGTTGAGATATTAATTCCTCCATACAACAATTTGCTTCTCATAGGACTCATATCGATTGCTGGAAGATTAATTAGCTTTGCCCTTATGGGCTTTGGGCGCTCCTGCGGTTCTCAAGAAGGAAAATGTATGTTCTTTCGTTGCATATGGCAAAATATGGAAGGGGAAAAAAAAAAACTTCACCTATCGATGAACAACATATTGGAAAAGCTCTTGGCGTTGCAGATTTTGTTGGAAAATTGTGATTTTGAGGACAAATTTGTGTTCATAGGGTGGAAAATCGGGTATTAGGTTATTGGTTGGTTGCAATGGGGCCTCGTTTGGTTCACTAATTTAAGGAATCCGGAAAAGAAACTTGTTTTCTTTTTTTTGCTAGCCACAAATTTGGATAACAATTTTCTGATATGGGAAAAAATAAGGAGAAAAAAATGGTTACTCAAGCATTATGACAAAAATAGTCTTGATTTATTGCCTATTTTACCAATTAGTTCTTCGTCTGTTGATTATAATTATGTTGACATTGAATATTATTAGAACAACGATACATTTTTTTTCTTCTTTCCTTTACCACACTAACCAAACAATGGAAGAAAAATCAAATGATCTTTTTAAAATATTTTCTTGTTTTACCAAACATAGGAAAAGAAATCTGATAGAAATTATACTTTTCCATCTCTTTGTAAAATACAAAAGAATTGATTTCCTTCCGTGAACCAAACTAGGCCTACGGGAAGGGGAGGGAGTATGCGGGATTTTGATAACGAATAAAGAATAACAGGGAGAGGCTCCAAAAATGTTTCATATCATGCTACAAGAAGAGTAAAATACACTAATATTAGCTTTCAATCAAGGATTCCTAACTCACGTATATTCTAATCATTATCTAAACCAACTAAAGCTAAAAAAATACTTTTTAGATAAAGATTCCCAAAGCTCATCCAAATAAAGATAAGACGTTCCAAATGAAGATAAATCTTAACGGAACTCCTAGCCAAATAGGATTTCAAAAGTATTAGTAGCGTTTAAACGCAGGTTTTTTTTTTTTTTTTTTTTTAAGAAAATTCTGCAAAAGCTGCAGCCAAACACAATCAGGCCCAAAAATCTTAAAAGTATTTTTTGAAATTAATAAATCTTAAAAGTCTCCATGCCCGCTGATTTAAGTAATGAACATGACTCACGAGTACTCAGCCCAGGCAGTTTTGTTTCTATTTTCAGTAATTGTTGTTTGGGGTGATCGGCCCGCTAAGTCCAGCCCGGTGGAGTGGAATGCAACCTTCTAATTAAAATAGGTTTTAGATTTCTAGTCCCAGTCATTATCTCCTATGTCATTATCTATAGCAGTCCGACTCTTTTTTTTTCTTTTTCTTTTTTGTGATCTTCTAATTAGAATAGATTTCCTATCCCTCTCTCTCTCTATATATATATACTGCTACCTCCCATGTGGAGAATCTATTTCCCCGCGGCTGCTGCGTCCCTCCTGTGTCCTGCTCGTGTCGACGGACTCCCACCCCACAAAAATCTACACGACCACCACCACTCTTTCCCTTCCATCCAGAAAAATTCTGCTACAATGGAATTAAATGACCCAGCATTCTTAATATACCTAAGTCAAGGCAACACGGCCATGTCAATAAACGCATTCGTGTCGGAAGAATGCAATGCCGAATTCTTCTTCTTTTTCAAAGATCTTAACAAAGTCGGAGTCGGAGAATTCGGAGACTTCGAATATCCCTTGAAGGACGGCGAAGATGGCTCCTTCCTATCCCGAGAGCTCTTATCGGACATGATCTCCCGCTCCCCCTCTATGCTACGTCCATGGGAAGAGACCATCTACTTGCTCCTGGGACACGCTCTTAGGCAGATACTGCGCGACTCTGCATCCCCCGGGATCCGTCAAGGGGCCTCTTTCTATGTAACCTTGGTACGCCTCCGGGGGGACGGCATTGGAGGTCCCGACAATCTTTTGAGGCGGCACGAGCTGGACAAGGTCGACGGCTGCAGCGGCAGCTGCCCTATTTGCTTAGAGGAGTTTGAGGGAGGGGACGACTTGACGTGCATGCCTTGCTCGCACGCCTTCCACCATCGATGCCTCGCCGGATGGTTGCCCAAGAGCCACACATGTCTCCTTTGCAGATACCAGATGGATTGGGATTGGCGGATAGACAAGGCCGGCTCTCGCCCAGGACGGCCAGGACGACCGTCCAGGGCCCACCGATCATGAGGGATCCAAAAACTTTAGTTTAAAAACAAATATGTTAATAATTTTGTATCTCAAATAGAACTACTATGTACCATGTGCCTTTTAGACATAAAGTTATAGTGGTGTAGTTAGTACTTGACTTGTATAATAAAGGTTCTAAGTTCAAGCTTTGGTTGCAACATTTTTTTAATATTTTTTTACATTATGTATGGAAGCCTTATTTTGAAAGTTCGTCATGGGTCTTCATGAGCTCAGAGCCGATCATGTAGATAGGTGGTGAATCTGATAAATATTGACTTATAATAATGCTTTTTTATGTTGAGGATCGGGGGCTGTTTGTATTCTTGTATTCTCCTTCAAGGTTGAGGAGGGATGAGCTTGTTTGAATAAGATTTAGAAGTTTTCAAAGACTTAGGGTCTGCTTGGCAATTGTAGGGGTAGCGGTTATGAAGTGTTTTTAGAGTACCGGTTATGAGGGGTCCGGTTTTGGATGGTTTTTAAGTAGCGGCTTTTAAACCAGTCCAATCCATGCTTGTAATTCACTAACGAGCGGTTCTGAAATTTTTTTACACGAATAAATTAAATAGGTAAGGGTATCAGTAGTTATAATTATATATATTTTTGTGAGGATATAAATGGAATAATAAAATAGAGCCGCTCAAAACCCACCGATTTGGAGTGTTTATAAAGCCACCCAAAAATACATTACACCGGTTTTGGAGGGTTTTTTAGCCGACCAAAACCGGTGCCTCAAAAAAATTAACAAACTGGGATTTTCATAAACGATCGATTCAAAAACACCCTAAAACCGGTGAAAACACCATTACCAAGCAGACCCTAAGGGTCTGCTTAGCAATTATGGGGTAGTGGTTATGAGGTATTTTTAGAGTAGCGGAAGTAAACGGTTACGAGGGGTCCAGTTTTTGGTGGTTTTAAGTAGCGTCTTTTAAACCAGTCCAATTCATGCTTGGTAATTCATTAACCAACGATTCTGAAAGTTTTCTATAATAATAAAATTATTTTTTTGTCCATATATAAATAAAAGTTATTCTTGATAAAATATGGGTTTATGGACATGAAGGTAACCCATACATCAAAAAGTCTTTCATGCATTTTTGTCTCAGAAAATAACTCTGCATCCAATAGTGCTCCCAAGGACAAGTACAAGACAAATTCTTGAAATTTCCTTCAATCCAAAAGAAAAGAGCAGCCGCGGAAAAGTAAGATGGAGAAACAAGGAAAGAAGAAAAAAAAAGGTTTAGTTATTATAGTTATATTTATATATTTTTTGACGAGGATATAAATGGAATAAAATAATAAAGCCATCCAAAATTTACCGATTTAAGGTGTTTATAAAGCCACTACCCAAAAATACATTATATCGGTTTTTGGTAGTTTTTGAGCCGACCAAATCTAGTGGCTCAAAAAAAATTAACAAACATGAGTTTTCATAAATGGTCGGTTTAAAAACACCCCAAAGCCAGTGAAAATACCATTACCAAGCACACCCTTAGGTTAGAAACAATTATGGAAAGGAAAATGTTTTGGTATAAAAAGATTATTTTCATATCTCAATTATTGCAAGCTTAAGAATGGATGGGTTGTTTGAACAAGATTTAGAAGTAGCCTGAATCTGAATAAGATTAAGGTTAGAAACAGTTATGGAAAGGTTTTGGTATAGAAAAATTATTCTCATATCTCAACGATCGTTGGCACAAAATTACCACATGGCAAAATTACTTTCAGCCATATTAACATAGCCATAAGCAAGCCATATCATATTTGAGTGTCTTTGTAACATAGACATAAGCAAACCATACCAGTGTTTTTTCAATCCAACACTGCTAACAATTCCACTACTAGAAGTGCCAAACAAACTATCTTGGCTAAAGACATCAGGACCAGCTTGCATAGCATATGAAGAGTAAAGTTCCTTCAAAGATTAAAGAACTTGGTTGTTGTAGATTGTAGAATTATCACAATAAATCTTACTAAAAGCAAATTGCACAAATTTGAATTTATATCGAGGATCGATGATTGTACCGATGGTTATAATCAAACTACAACTCTTCCAGTATTTATCAAACTTCTTATTCATATCTTGTGCCATGCCACAGACATAATCATGCAGACTATTTAGCCAATCAAGAATACTCACATTCACATCTAAAGCACCCTTGAAATATAAATTTATTGTAGGATACTTAACCCCTGAAAATAGAAGTGTGATATTGTTAATACTCTTAAACATTCACAAATAACATCTCCTCTCTCTCATTCTTCTTTATTAGGCAAAGTTTTATACTCGGAATGTAACTCCTCTAAGCGAACAAATGCATATTTCACTTCTATTGCACTCTGAAGCCTATGAAAAGTTGTGTAAATCTCTCAGTCCTTAGGTCATCTCCAATGGAAATTTCTAAAATGGAGTTTCTATCCGACTTGACATAGTACCTAAAAAAATTATATCCTGGTTGGTAGAGTTTCTACATAGAAATTACACATAAAAAAAAGATAATTAATTTTTTGGGCTAAAATTTGTCATGTCAACTGTTACATAAGGAGAGATGATTTGGAATTCTTCATCCTACATCAATGACACGTATGATGAAAATTGGAATAGAAATTATAGTTGAGAGAAATTTTTTCTAAAATGAATTTTTACTATAAAAATAAAGAATATAGAAACCTCCATTGGCCTTAGTACCACCATAATCGTAATATTTGTTTGTCAGTAAATATTTTAACACAAATTGAAAAGTTAAAGTTGCATAATATCAGCTCCTCCCCATAAAATCCACAAATTCAAACATTCTTCTCATTGATTAAACACGTAAGCCTCCGCATATTTTCTAGGAAGAGAAGTCCCTTCTTCATTTTTAAAACCGGCTATAGTTAGTTTTAAACCTTCTTCTACTATCATGGTTGTATTTATTCTTTACTGAGGGATAAGAGCTTTAAACTAAATTGCCAGAGCCAAACAAACATATGGACAAAGTACCAAACTTTTTAACCACGAGTAGACTGAAATCTCAGGGGAAAAGGCTTTCTTGTTAGAAAAGTAAGAAAAAGAGACTATATTATATCTGAATAATTGAAGGAAAGATTAAAGAGTTTGGGACCTTGGGTGTATCTTAAATAGCTTCGTCCGCAAGATACGAACAACCACTATTTGGTCCGAGCTCTCTAGCCTAGTGGTATTAGAGCGGACGTCCGGAGAGGCCGGCAAGATTCGAGCCCCCCAATTGTGTGTGCGTGTGATTTCAAAAAAAAAAAGCCACTATTTGCGGCAGGGGCGGAGCTAGCCTCAAAAGTTGAGGGGGGCTAAAGATATATGGTAAGAATTTGTTTGTGGAGTTGTGTAAAAACACAATATCATAAATGAACAAAAAATATATTGAAGACAACTCATAGTGAACACAAAGAACATGTTTGACTGGCAGCAAGTTTGTGAAACTCAGACAATAGCTTACAAGCTAATATTGTAATTCTCATAAATGAAAAAGCTTACATGATAATGTATAAATTTGGGGAAAAAAATCATACCTCATAGGACTGCATAAACCAGCTGATATGAGATGAGGGAATAGAGGTGCATCCCATGCCAATCTTTCTCACTCGTGAAACTGCAAGTGGTACCAAATCCAAATCCACAACTTCATGAAGAGTTAATCAATACACAAAATGTCGGTCAATGGCCTTCTGCTGGAGAAAACAATGTGGATTCTTTAACCATGTATAACATGCAAGCCCATATACATGCCATCTCAAAACTTTACTAGTGCTTCATTTACCTGGTAAGAAAAGTTGTAGCGGAAAAAATAAGAAACTACGTGCAGTAAACAATTAAAGAGAAATTACACACAAACACAAAAAAAAAAACTTTTGACTATGACAATGGTTATTACACTAACTCAGTGCCTTCTCCATTAATATTAATACAGTACAAGTGGATACTGGTCCAGAAAAACATAGGCATATGTTGTTGTTGTGACAATCTCGAAGTCAAATTCCATCAAGAAATTATACAAAGAGAAATATAAATGGAAAAGGACACGCTGCTGGGCTAAATCAACGTCAAGCTTACATGACACTCACAACTGTCTTTGGGATGAGGCATACATAATCGACATCAGAAACCACTAGCTGGCTCCCACATCTCCAATCTCATACTTACCAGCTTGTCATTCACATACATTAGTTTGGCCGACCCCATTTCCTTCAACTCCAAGCCTTGTCCTCTTCAAATTGGCAAGTTAGATCCCCTTTGTGGAAAACAATCGAGTACTAGAGAACAGGGAGACAAAGCAAGACAACAAAAAATCCAGTACTAGAGAACATGGAAATCCTATAATAGATAATTAGTTTTACTTAAAAGTTTCATACAACTTAGAATCAATACAAGCAAATTGACCCAAAAGTTAATATTTTCTTACAACTTAGAATCAAATACAAGCAAATTCATTGCACCCTACGATCCATTAATTCTACCCTACGATCCTTAATAGATGCAAATTCATCAATTATTGAATCGGGATCAATATCTTCAGCAAGTTCTCTCTCGATAAAAAGGATCATAGAATTTCTTAGAAAGTCGTTGTCCATCTTGTTACGGAGTGGTGATTTAACAAGCTTCATGGCCGAGAAAGCTCGTTCTGTAGTTGCTGTGGAAACAGGAAGGGTTAGTATAAGACGAATCAATCTATCGATGAGATAGTAATTCTTGCACTTGTTTGTTTCAAATAGCCCTCGACATAATTCTGAGATGCTGGACATATTCAGAAATTTTGGATGATTGGGTATATCGAGTTCATAGAATTGCAGCTGACATCTCAAATTACGAAGCTCTTGCAAACTGAAATCATGAGGATAAAATTTCTCAGCGAGACTACAAATATCATCAACTTTAAATGATTTATAGTTATCACCATGTTCTAAAGCAGAGCTGAGGGTAAGAAGTTCCATTGTCTCTTCGGAAAATCTCTTATTTAACTCTGATAGCTGATAATCAACTACATTGTTGAAAATATCAAAGTGGTAATGATGCATATTAGTGACTTACGAAGAACGACGAGTAGCCACTTTGTAAGGAGCACACATGTCAGGCATATCTATGTCATTCTTATTGCAAAATAATTCCACCTGCATAAAGAGAGAATCCCACCCATCTGCTCTTAAAGTCTTCAAGAGTTCCTTTGCAAGGGAGACCATATTCATAGCATTTAAAATATCGAGAGATTTGTGTTGTAAGTCACGACAAAGCAAATCAGTGATGCCCATAATCTTGCTCATTAATTCAAGATAAATGCAAAGTCAAAGGATTTCAACGCCATCAAAGCACCAGCAGCTTCCCAGCGTATAGAGTTTGAAGACCCCTCCTCAACCATTTTTACAAGAACTTTGCAAGTTGCATCATACATATCTATCAAGCTGCAAATAGAATTAAAATGAGAGCTCCACTGAGTGGTTCATATCAGCCCCTGTTTTTCAAAATTGATTTAATTAGTGTTAAATTAGTTACTAATGGCATATTTAGCTTTAAAATATTTTATTATGATTTTAGGAATTTTCCTAGAATTTTTAAAAAAAATTAAATAGTTTTTAAGTCAAAATATATCATTTTTTAATTTACTGAATTGTTTTAATTTCGTTTTGTAATATTTAATTTTATTTTAATATCATTTTGCAAATAAATCAATTGTTTAATAGTAGTTTGCAAATTATATTTGCAAACTGTTTGGGCGGCGCACATTTGTGTAATATTCGAATTTTGGGGGGCTTTTTTGTAAATTTCTAAACCTAACTGCCCCCAACGACTGTGCGCTGACGTCGTGTCCGGCGACCATCACCGAAACCCTAACCATAATCCTAATTCGACCCCTAATTCGACCGACCTATAGTCCTATAAAACTACTCCGATCCTCGAAACCCTAACCCTACTTCGTTTCGACCCCCACGACCACCGTCTCCCCCACTTCCAGTTCGTCGAAACCCTAGCTCCGACCATCCCCCGTTCAGCCTCCACAGCAGTCGTCGACGCCCCCAACCGCCACCAGTCGACGCGCCACGCTGAGACAAACGCAGCGCCACCCGAGCGTCGCGTACCCGATGCCCCTAGCCACTGCCAGCACGCTCGAACCCCCCCCCCCAGCTCGTCGGACACGTGAGTAACAACTTCAAACTGTGTCGTGCGTGTCCCAGTCTCACACATAAGACTCGCCGTGTCCTGACGAACCAAGGGGTAAGTCTAGACACGTTTTACTTGACTCGTGCGTGTCCCAAACAGTCAGGACACTTGGACTCGGCCATTTTATCGTGTCCCAAACAGTCAGGACACGAAGTGCTATCGGGTTTAAACCCGTTAACTTAAACCTAAATAATTCTAACCGAAGCCCTACCCCTAACACACAGCGCGGGCTGACCCTCTGGCCAGCCCGACTAAGCCCGAGAACCCGACCCCCCTGGGCTGAGTTCGAAACCCCCCCCCCCCCCCTTCCCTTTGTTTGTTTTCTTTTTCTTTTATGTTTTCTTTTATTTTATTTTATATATATATATGTATATATATATATATATATATATATATATATATATATATATATATATATATATATATATATATATATATATGTATGTATGTATATGTATATGTATATGTATATAAGTATTTAAGTATATATATTATTATATATATATATACTGTTATATGTATATATACAGTAATTATATATATGTATATATTTTATAATTAGTATTATATATATATATATATATATATATATATATATATATATATATATATATATATATATATATATATATATATATATATATATATATATATATATATATATATATATATATATTTATATATATATTTATATGTATATATATAAATATTGTAGTTATATATTTATTTATGTATTTGAAATTCTATCTTAAACAAAATATTGTTATGTAGAATTTTACAAGATTATTTTATTATATATTTTGTGACTTGTATATTTTTACCACTTTAAAAATATGTTATTATTATTTAAATTCCTGTATTTTATTTATTATGGCCAATTGTTGTCCAAACCTAGCATGGGTTTTTGGGCCCAATTGTGTCTAATACATTCAGAGTCTATACAAGTCATATTGAACTTTATTCATGGCTATGGGTACTGTATCTGGACTTCGGTTCAATTTGAATACATGGACAAAAATAGTAAATAATTAATTAATTAATTTTCAGAAACTGTTGCTTGCTGTTTTTGAATTTTTATATATATTTTAAGTGCTGTAAAAATCTGGAAAATATTATATTTGAATACTTTGTTAATTTAGAAAATTTACTATATTTTTTCCAGAATTTATTAAGTACTGTTGGTATTTTATAAAAATAGGAAAACAGAACTCATTTTCAATATATTTATGTTTGCTGATTTTTAATAAATATTTAAGAGGGTTTATAAATTCCAGAAAAATTAGTATAAATTTCTATAATTAACAAGGATCATGTTGGTACTTTATTTTATATAAAATTGAGCCTTTTGTCTATCTCAAAAATTGTTGGATCATAGTGTACAGTTGATTTAATTATTGAATAATTACGACTTGTAACTTTTTGTGTTATTTTGAGTTATAGCCGTAGTGAACCTCACCCCACACTAGTGTAAAGACCCTAGAAAGTTTGTTTGAGTATTGTGTCACCCCATATTGGTCTCCTATGCTAAAGTAGCCATTTGGCTAGGTGTCCAATCAAAAAGTCGTATTGCACCACTAGTGTAGTAGTATTTAACTTAGTATAAAAACTAAGTTTATGTATTTATTTCTACAGTGACGAGTCACCAGGCATCTATAGCATTTTATCGCTGCTTTGCTTTGCTAGAGACAAGTACCTCTACAAACTTTACATACTGCTATAAACAATAAACTGTGATTTACCAACCATGATAAATGCTGATCCTTGGGATAGCAAGTTAAAACTTTACATGTTGTATTACTTTCAGTCTCTGCCATGTTTAGGACAGTTTTCATATCTATCACATGTTTAAATAACGGGTTAAGGAGAAACTGCTAGTAGTGTACGTGAACATGACCCCCTTCTCCGTATGTATTTACCGCGCACGGTGTCACGCCCCAGAACCAGAATACTGGAGAGCGGGGGAATGACTCAGCCAGCTACGTATTACGGGTAGATGAATATCGTATAATACGATCAATGCTGTCTAACCAGACGAGGGGGTGCATACTACATAAAAGTCTTACTATGGTCATTACACATCTATTGTCTCAATCATTCGAACAAGGAAACAAAAATAGAGAACATGTAAGATAAAGCAGTAAGACATTCCTAACGCTCAGTCAAAATGTTCTTGAGATCTGGCTTTACAAAACATAGCCAGATGGTATAGCAAGTATACACAATTGTTAGCAGCTGCAGTCTGACTTAGTTACAATTGTGTAAAAGTAAGTACAAGACAATCCGACTAACATGTCGGTGCCAAACGGCTAAGTATAAAGTAAATGACAAAACGAGCGATGAAGTAAGGGACCCACTCGAGTCCTCCTACGATCATTCCTCTAGTATTGACCATCTTGGAGGTAGAAGTACGCTGAGTCCTCGGGAACCGGCTCTAAATCTGGCCATGCAAAACCAGAGAGGTTAGACCTCTAATAGCAAGTACCACAAGGAAGGACGATATGAAGGACTAAACCAGTAAGTAAGAGAATATAATAATAGATCTCTGCTTACTACTAGGATTCACATCACATCACGACACATCGAACCAACCTCCCAACCAAACAAGGACAGAAGTTGGCCCGTCATGTCCTGACATTCTGATCATCCCAGTTAGGTAACAGAGTAGCACAGTACACAAACAAATTATCTTTGAACGGCCAATCAATTCCTACGGCTTGCTATTGTGAGTCCCAAGTTATCCTGAAATTATGCAATTAGGGATTCCTCAGTTCTTACTATGTGCGAGCAAGGCTAGTCTATCCAGTCAACCATGTGCGCCATGCATGAATTAGACGAGTCCTAGCAGGACGCCCGTCAATATACAATATACAATAATAATAAAAACAGATACTGTTCCCTGTCCGTGTGGCAGATTTACAGTATCTGTGGGAACCAGCCGGCCCATCGGGTACTACTCGTCCCAAGGGGGCTGCCATGTAAGAACTCGGGAATTTATTCTCTCCATGCAATCATTATTTTATTTAACTTAATAGTCCCTACGTTGAGTGAAATCCCATGCCGTGGATCATGGTCATTCAAATGAGTACTTTCGTACGGGGTACGATATGCGCAACTCTACAACGATACCCGTGCGGCTAGGTTGTAGGTTTTACATAGCGTAATGCAACAATCAAATCTAACCACGGAGTAATCATGCCTTGACCATAAAGTACACATGCTTCTTTTGTAGAAAATAAATAAATACATAAATAAATACATAGATTGAAGCCTGCATGTGCCTGTCTGTCAATATTCGGGATCAGCCAGTCGATTACAATAGTTCATGACATGAACGTGTCTCATTCATTCAATTTAATAAGACGACTAGCCAGTCTCTTAGTTCCAACTAGGAACGCATGATCAATTTAGTCAAGATAACCATCGTCATCAATGGTGACAAGGCATGAAAGTCAATTATCATTAAATAGGGTTGAGTCTATAACTCTCAAGGTCAAGTTCCAGTCTTACTTGGTATCCATCAATCAATCAAGACACTTGGCACTAATACACAACCATATGTATTATAATATTAACATGCTAAGATTATCGAGTTCATGCAAAAAGGCATAAGGACATGATAGGAGAATTATCATGCAACATTAATTGAATAAGTTATAGGAACAAATAGAAACACCCAGGTCAAGAAGTCACGCCAACAAGTCTATGCTAAGGCCAAAAGTCACGCAAGAAGTCTATGCTAAGACCAACAAGTCACGCAAGAAGTCTAGACTAAGACCAACAAGTCACGCAAGAATCGTACGCGTAAAAAGGGCATGCCAAGTCTAGCCTGAAGGAGTGAGCGTATAAAATGATACACGTTGGCAAATGTGAGCGTAAAGGAAATCTACGCACGCATAGCGTGAAGGGTAATAAGAAATTCACGCACACACAGCGTGAACATGATAGGAAATCCACGCACGCACAGAGTGGACGTGATAGAAAATCCACGCACGCAAAGGCATGAGCGTAACTAAAAATCTACGCTAACACGTAAAGACATGAGCGTGACTAAAATACACGCACGCAAGGATGTGTGCGTGACTAAAATACACGCACGCAAGGATGTGTGCGTGACTAAGTGTCACGACCCGATCCCAAGTTAATGGGTCGAACCGGACCATGCCCAGCCTACGCCGTGGTGAGACGGCGGCAGTAAGCTGTTCCATTGCAGGTATTCACAACAACACAAGTACATTTGTCACAACTGTTATATTCGAAAATTTAAACTCTATTTAATAAAATATTCAGAAGTACAACTGGAAAGGAAATACTGAAATAAAACTACAAACTCCAAATAAAGAAGAAAATACAGAAAGGAAGAACTATCTAAACATCTGGTTCTGTAGTCCCTGGATCAGCGTCCTCCGGAGACGGCTCTGGTATCATCGCAGGGTAGAGAACCGGGTCATAATAGCTATTATAATATAGCTCATCATCCTCAGTGTTACCTAAAAATATTGTTTCCAGTCAGGAGGGAGCAAGAACGAAATATGCATCTCATAACTTAAATAGTAATTGAAAAGTGCAGGATAAACAGTTTGAAATAACAGTTTTCAGCGATTTTAAAAACAGTTCTGTGTGTTTTGAATATGCAAACGTCTATGACCGGCTTGGGTTGAGCAGTAGTATCTTAGCGATACGATATGGCTTATCCCCGTGTGTAAGAGGGGCAAGCTAATACAGTTATGACAGTAGGGCTTTGGTCATAAACGCCTACACTATTCCTCCAGTCCCACAATCAGTAACAGTATCAATCAGTAGTTGAACCCCAAGATGGAGTTCCGTGTCAGCAGTGTGGTTTAACATGCAGCTTAACTTTACTAAGTAAAATACAAGAATACATAATCCGAAACTTGTCTTGTATTGAATGACTGGAAAGACGAGTTGATACCGAGGAGGAACGTCAGGTATGTCTTCGAGTTCCTACAGTTGAGAACTCGACTTAGATCCGTTGTAAAACCAGGCTAAGTGTGCTAGTTGCAATCTCTAGTAGTAAGTCCTAGTCAGGTTTTAAGTTGTTATTAAGCTACAGCTAACGTTTACGTCGCAAACTACGTGCGTTGATTAAACCGGTTAATTTGATTATTTGGGAATAATAACAAGAACCAATTATCCTTGGAAGACTTTGTGTTTTTGTAATATATTTATAAAAATAGTTTCTTTCAGTGCCAAAACATAATCTAGTTATTTTACCAATATTTTATCCATTTAATTTAATTCTTAATTAATTCTATACGAGAGATAATTACGTTCTAACTACGAGTTACACATCCAATCCAACCACCCAAAAGAATTAACATCAACCACCCAGAAAAGAAAGTAAAACCTACACTATGCAATACATGGGCACAGCTAAACATCCTAGAGTTATGGGCTTATGCCCTGTACAATTCTTTTACATAAAATAAGAGAAAATGATCTAGTACCTAATTAAAATGTACGGTAAATAATTATCTAAAATAAACAACTTAAAATAAAATAATTTAAATCACAAGTTAGAGTCTCAGACTCGGTCCATCATCAAATCTAGCTAATACCTCAACGTCCGGTCGGACCGGTGCGTTTGCATTTCGCTAGGGCCCACAGACCGGTACGGTCGTCACCCGAAAAATCAGTTTTAAATTCATTTTCCGAAAACCAATTTGAAATCCAAATAAATAAGGTTTTGTAAAAATTTGGGCAGCATTTCCTCTATTTCGGGACAACCCAAAACTGGGAAATGCGCCAACAAAATCATGCAATTGTTCCAACCAAAGAATAACCCGAAAATATAACTACAGAAATAATTTCCCAACCAACAGGACCTTCCCGAAATACCTGGGAATCCCGCAATCAAACCAACATCATAAAATCTCCGCATACCACACACAAAATGCTAACGTAGCTAACCGAACTACCACGAAGCTAAGCCGATTTTCCCCAAAGGGAAACCGGGGACCGTTATCATCATAGACTACCGAAAATAAACGCAACGGGACAGAGAATTATACCTCGGGGTGCTCGGCTAGAGCTCTCAGACGATATAGTAAAAGAATAGAAGAAATCCAGCAGCGACGTCAACGACGAAAATGCCGTAAATCCAGAATAGGACACGCTGGCCAGAAAAATGCCGCGAAGAGCAGTGCTGTCGGCGGACAGCAGCACTGTCAGCAGCGTCGAGAGAAACAGCTGCCGAAAAGACGACGGGAAGGCACACGGGGGTGCGCCGGAGCAGCGCCGGAGCAAAGCCGCGCGGGGCGGACAGATCTGGACAGCGGGGTTCCACTGTGGTCGGCCGGAGGGGCAAAGGGGGCGCGGGGCGGTGCTGGACGGCGGCAGCGCGCCGGAGGAGGAACGCCGGAAGGGCGTCGGCGGATCTGGACGGCGGCGGGGCGGTCGCCGGCGAGTAGCCCGGCGGAGGGTGGCGCGAGAGGGGTCGGCCGAGCTCGGAAGCTCGCGGCCGCGGGGCTAAGGCTTGGGAAGGGGAAATGGGTCTGGAGTTGAAGAAGGGTTTCTCCTTCCATAGAGCTCTTGTGAGCACAAAGAGAGGGGGAGATGAGTTTGATTTCTCTTCTCTGTGTGGTTTCGTGGGATTGTTGGGAAGAGAAGGAGATTAATAAGGAGTTGTGGGATAGTAACGTGTGGAGATGAGACAATAAGGGAGAGGGAAAAGACTGGGCTATTGCCAAAACGTGGGTATTTGGGGTGCTGGTCCTTCGGGGCCAGCCAAAGACTGGGTTTTATTTTCTTTTATTTTTTTTTTAATACTTAAACCAAATAAAAAATTAGAATTGAGAAAAAGAAGGGATTGGGCTCGGGCCTGGGTCTGGGCTCGGGCTCGGGTCTGGATCCGAAACTCAAAAGTCCAAATTGTTATAATTTTCAAAAATCCTTTTTCACCCAAAAATAATTAATAGTAACATTTAATAATAATAATTATTTTGAAAGCGTTAGTTAATAACACAAAATTCTATTTAAATAAATAGCTACAAAAATAATGGGTTTCACAATCTTCCCTCCTTAGAAAATTTCGTCCTCGAAATTAAAGTAAGGTTAGAAAAGACAAACAGGTACGGGTACTGCGCCCGTAACTCAGGTCCAACCATAAGAATTTCCAAGACAGTCGTGGATGAGACGGTTTGGGGACAAGTTTTCTTTTTATGATATTATCCACGCAGAAAAATACAAAAGCAAACCAAAGTACACGTGGTTGATCAGACCATCATGCACCGGTCCTGATTAGACAATATATTAGTGGGTGCACCCAATAAAATATCGTCATGATCAAACTTGATTAAAGAGATAGCTTGCAAAACTAGGCTAACTTAGCAGCATTAGTCAAATTTAGAACGAAAAAAAGAAAAGATAAGAAATAGGAGTTTAAGTGATGGCTCAAATTCTGATTTTCTTCTCATCTCTGACTAGGCTTGCAACTGGTTTCTCTGGCACTGAAAGGTTGAGTCCAAACTTGAGCTCTGAATTGTCCAAAATGTGACTCGGATCCGAAGTGTAGCATCTGAGCTGTGACGTAGAAGACGTTGCACACTCTCAAGATTAGCTGGTAGAGCTAACTGGTACGCTTCTTCCAACTCGTCTTAAACTTCAAATGGCCTGATGTACCTGGCCTCGATTTCCAGCTCCGTCAAAACTGATTGTTCCTCTGGTAGGAGAAACTTCACCAAATACAATTTGGTCTTCCCAAGACCTACCAAAATCCAAGACGCAAAATCTCAATACATCTTCAAGCGTCTGGATTGACCTCTCTGATTGCTCGTCCCGCGGTACTCCATGAATCCGGTAGATGTGCCTCTCGTGCAATGCTGCCAACTTCTTAGTGGATAAACCAACTTGGAAGGGAATAAAGTGTGCTGACTTAGTCAGTCGGTTTACTATAATCCAATTGGTGCCCTTCCCTCCTTGGGAACAAGGCAATCCTTACTCAAAGTTCATTGTTATATGCTTCTACTTCCACTCCGAATTGTCCAGCGGCTCCAACAAACTTGTTGTTCTCTTGCTAAACTCCTCATGTTGACAAAATCCCATACCTGGAATTGTCCTTCTTTATTCCATAACACCAATCAATGGAGGCATATTCCGATACATCTTATTATCTCCTGAATATATGGAATACTGCGACTGGTGCATTTCTTTCATCAACTCGTTCCTCCGTTTGTCAGCCAATACGTAAAGTCTCGTACCATTCTTCAGAGTTCCACTGCTGATCAATTTAGAAACCCTCAAGTGTTCCTGCCAACACTTGATCTCTAAGCCTGCAAAGTGCCTCGTTTTGAAACTACGATCTCTTGATTTTGTCCCTCAGCCTCGAACTTCATCAATACTGAATCAGCATCCAGCTCCGTCCGTCTATCTCCAGGTAGTATAACCTCCAGTCCAAACTTCTCGATGTCTTCTAGCAGGTGCTAGTCCTTGGTTAAGAACTTCGCCATCAGTATCGACCAAGTGCATCAGCGACCACATTAGCCTTACCTGAATAGTACTGCAGGTTGATGTCGAAGTCCTTCATCTGCTTCAGCCATCTTCTTAGTCTAACATTCAGTCCTTTCTGAGTGAAGACATATTTCAGACTTTTGTAGTCCGTATATATTTTACTCCCTTTCCATAAAAATCATGCTTCCAAAGCTTCAAAGTAAAGATAATTGCAGCAAATTTCAAATTAGGTGTGGGATAATTCTTTTCATGAGTCTGTAGTTGCCTAAATGTGTGAGCAATTACTTTCCCATGTTGTTGTAGAACGCAGCCCAGTCCTTTTCCAGAGGCATTACTGTAAATTGAGAACCCACCGGTTCCTGCGGGTAGCGCAAGGATTGGTGTAGTGGTAAGTCTCTTCTTCAGCTCCTCAATGCCGCCTGGCAAACTCTCGTTCAGATGAACTCTTCATTCTTCCAAGTGAGCTTCGTCATCGGCTCAGCAATCTTGGCGAAGTCCTTCACGAACTTCTGATAGTAGCCGGCCAAGTTCAAGAAACTTCCGAATTGAACTTGGGGTATACCACTCTTCAACAGCAGCTATCTTCCATCGAAATTTCTTCTCTTGACAACATGACCAAAAGTCCACTTTATCAAAGAAAATCCACGTTCAGATAACTTACTATAAAACTTTTTTTTCTTCAAAGTTTCCAAAACTTCCTCAGGTGTTCTTCATGCTCTTCTTCAGTCTTCAAATATATCAGAATGTTATCGATGGAGAAGATAAACTGATTCAAATACTCATGAAAATCTCTGTTCATGAGATTCATGAACACAGCAGGAGCATTTGTCAGTCTAACGTCCTGACCAAAGAAAACTTCCCATACTTGGTGTTTGAACGCCGTCTTGGAAATGTCCTCTTTCCTGACTTTGATTTGATGGTAGTCAAATCTTAAGTCAAACTTCGAAACACCCTAACTCTACACAACCAGATCGAACAGATCCTCGATCCAGGCAGAAAGTACTTGTTCTTTAGTGTCTGATAATCGATGCACATCCGTTGTTCCATCCTTCTTGGGCACAAACAAGATAGGTGTTCCCTAAGGTGAAGTTCCACCCTGAACAAATCCTAGAGTCTTCATTGATCTGGTCTTTCATCCTCTTGGCCACCTTCGGGTTGGCTCTGTAATATCCTTTTAGAATTTGGGTAAGAGCCGGGGACTAGGTCAGGGGTGAATCCTATGTCTAGATCTGGGATAATCCGGGAAGACTTATCAGGGAAAAACATCTGTCATAAAGGTGTAACTAGAATTTCTTATTCATGTGAAGAATTACAGCATAAACTATTATGATTGATCTAAGGACATCTTGTTACAACTTCCAAAAAGATAATGATATTCAGCAGTTCTAGGTACTATTCTTCATGGTTTTGGCTACTATTCTTCATGGTTCTGGCTCTTGCATGAGCAGTCTCCAACTGTTTCATCTTCTATGAACCTCGAGTATGTATCATGCCTTATTGTAAGGGGCAGGGTCTGCTGGATAGGAAGAGGGTCCCTAGACTGTGGCCTAACAGGTGTTGCTAGGATATGAGCTCTGGTTTGATGGAAAGATAAGGGCAGTCCTTTACCCGATGTTTAGCAGATCATATGCCAATCATTGTCCAAACTCTTGCGGCAACTAACGGCCTGATGACCAGGCCTCTTGCAATAGTTACAAGCCCATAGCTTCTTACGACCAGACTGTCGGAAGGTAGAGTACTTGATGGGACCCAAATATCTTCTAGATTCAGGGGTATCCTTCCTAGGACGAGGTTCTGCTCCAACTTGATTGGAGATAACTAAGGCTACATCATTGACATTCTTCGTGTCTTCTCTCGTGATATTTTTCTGTTCCTGCTGGGCTTTATCTTGAGCTTTCTGGAACTCCAGGATTTCTTGAAATAGGGCAACCATTTGGAAGGTGTTTGCTGGTACTGGTGGAGCAAAAAATGGATACTCCACCAAGGAAATGCAACTTAGTTGAGATGAGGTAGGAATCGCCAGTGTAGTGAAAACTTCACTGGATGTATTATGAGGACGGTCAAACAGCCACGAGGGAAAAGACCCTGGACTTGGTTGAGGAGATGGGGTATGATCCGGAGATGACACCTCATCGCCAGCAGGATTTGGTCTTGTCAATGGTCATTCTCTGGAAGGTTTAGGATGCACACATAAGCAAGGTAGCCTACCAGTCTATAATCAACCAAAAATATTTAATAATAAATATTTCGGTCCTATGTCGTGACAAATTGATGTTCTAGTGTTCTAGTTGCTTCTAGATAGGTTTTTCTAAGTTGTTGTTGTGGACCTGCAAGGGCCACCACTGAAAACATGTCACGACCCGATCCCAAGTTAATGGGTCGAACCGGACCATGCCCAGCCTGCGCCGTGGTGAGACGGCGACAGTAAGCTGTTCCATTGCAGGTATTCACAATAACACAAGTACATTTGTCACAACTGTTATATTCGGAAATTTAAACTCTATTTAATAAAATATTCAGAAGTACAACTGGAAAGGAAATGCTGAAATAAAACTACAAACTCCAAATAAAGAAGAAAATACAGAAAGGAAGAACTATCTAAACATCTGGTTCTGTAGTCCCTGGATCAGCGTCCTCCGGAGACGGCTCCGGTATCGTCGTAGGGCAGAGAACCGGGTCATAATAGCTATTATAATATAGCTCATCATCCTCAGTGTTACCTAAAAATGTTATCTCCAGTCAGGAGGGAGCAAGAACGAAATATGCATCTCATAACTTAAATAGTAATTGGAAAGTGCAGGATAAACAGTTTGAAATAACAGTTTTCAGCGATTTTAAAAACAGTTCTGTGTGTTTTGAATATGCAAACGTCTATGACCGGCTTGGATTGAGCAGTAGTATCTTAGCGATACGATATGGCTTATCCCCGTGTGTAAGAGGGGCAAGCTAATACAGTTATGACAGTAGGGCTTTGGTCATAAACGCCTACACTATTCCCCCAGTCCCACAATCAGTAACAGTATCAATCAGTAGTTGAACCCCAAGATGGAGTTCCGTGTCAGCAGTGTGGTTTAACATGTAGCTTAAATTTACTAAGTAAAATACAAGAATACATAATCCGAAACTTGCCTTGTATTGAATGACTGGAAAGACGAGTTGATACCGAGGAAGAACGTCAGGTATGTCTTCGAGTTCCTACAGTTGAGAACTCGACTTAGATCCGTTGTAAAACCAGGCTAAGTGTGCTAGTTGCAATCTCTAGTAGTAAGTCCTAGTCAGGTTTTAAGTTGTTATTAAGCTACAGCTAACGTTTACGTCGCAAACTACGTGCGTTGATTAAACCGGTTAATTTGATTATTTGGGAATAATAACAAGAACCAATTATCCTTGGAAGACTTTGTGTTTTTGTAATATATTTATAAAAATAGTTTCTTTCAGTACCAAAACATAATCTAGTTATTTTACCAATATTTTATCCATTTAATTTAATTCTTAATTAATTCTATACGAGAGATAATAACGTTCTAACTACGAGTTACACATCCAATCCAACCACCCAAAAGAATTAACATCAACCACCCAGAAAAGAAAGTAAAACCTACACTATGCAATACAGGGGCACAGCTAAACATCCTAGAGTTATGGGCTTATGCCTTGTACAATTCTTTTACATAAAATAAGAGAAAATGATCTAGTACCTAATTAAAATGTGCGGTAAATAATTATCTAAAATAAACAACTTAAAATAAAATAATTTAAATCACAAGTTAGAGTCTCAGACTCGGTCCATCATCAAATCTAGCTAATACCTCAACGCCCGGTCGGACCGGTGCGTTTGCATTTCGCTAGGGCCCAAAGACCGGTACGGTCGTCACCCGAAAAATCAGTTTTAAATTCATTTTCCGAAAACCAATTTGAAATCCAAATAAATAAGGTTTTATAAAAATTTGGGCAGCATTTCCTCTATTTCGGGACAACCCAAAACTGGGAAATGCGCCAACAAAATCCTGCAATTGTTCCAACCAAAGAATAACCCGAAAATATAACTACAGAAATAATTTCCCAACCAACAGGACCTTCCCGAAATACCCGGGAATCCCACAATCAAACCAACATCATAAAATCTCCGCATACCACACACAAAATGCTAACGTAGCTAACCGAACTACCACGAAGCTAAGCCGGTTTTCCCCAAAGGGAAACCGGGGACCGTTATCATCATAGACTACCGAAAATAAACGCAACGGGGCAGAGAATTATACCTCGGGGTGCTCGGCTAGAGCTCTCAGACGATATAGTAAAAGAATAGAAGAAATCCAGCAGCGACGTCAACGACGAAAACGCCGTAAATCCAGAATAGGGCACGCTGGTCAGAAAAATGTCGCGAAGAGCAGTGCTGTCGGCGGACAGCAGCACTGTCAGCAGCGTCGAGAGAAACAGCTGCCGAAAAGACGACGGGAAGGCGCACGGGGGTGCGCCGGAGCAAAGCCGCGCGGGGCGGACAGATCTGGACAGCGGGGTTCCGCTGTGGTCGGCCGGAGGGGCAAAGGGGGCGCGGGGCGGTGCTGAACGGCGGCAGCGCGCCGGAGGAGGAACGCCGGAAGGGCGTCGGCGGATCTGGACGGCGGCGGGGCGGTCGCCGGCGAGTAGCCCGGCGGAGGGTGGCGCGAGAGGGGTCGGCCGAGCTCGGAAGCTCGCGGCCGCGGGGCTAAGGCTTGGGAAGGTGGAAATGGGTCTGGAGTTGAAGAAGGGTTTCTCCTTCCAGAGAGATCTTGTGAGCACAAAGAGAGGGGGAGATGAGTTTGATTTCTCTTCTCTATGTGGTTTCGTGGGATTGTTGGGAAGAGAAGGAGATTAATAAGGAGTTGTGGGATAGTAACATGTGGAGATGAGACAATAAGGGAGAGGGAAATGACTGGGCTATTGCCAAAACGTGGGTGTTTGGGGTGCTGGTCCTTCGGGGCCAGCCAAAGACTGGGTTTTATTTTCTTTTATTTTTTTTAATACTTAAACCAAATAAAAAATCAGAATTGAGAAAAAGAAGGGATTGGGCTCGGGCCTGGGTCTGGGCTCGGGCTCGGGTCTGGGTCCGAAACTCAAAAGTCCAAATTGTTATAATTTTCAAAAATCCTTTTTCACCCAAAAATAATTAATAGTAACATTTAATAATAATAATTATTTTGAAAGCGTTAGTTAATAACACAAAATTCTATTTAAATAAATAGCTACAAAAATAATGGGCTTCACACTAAGAATACACGCACGCAAGGATGTGTGCGTGACTAAAAATACACGCACGCAAGGATGTGTGCGTGACTAAAAATACACGCACGCAAGAATGTGTGCGTGACTAAAAATACACGCACGCAAGGATGTGTGCGTGACTAAAATACACGCACGCAAGGATGTGTGCGTGACTAAAAATACACGCACGCAAGGATGTGTGCGTTACTAAGAATACACGCTGACACATAAAGACATGTGCGTGACTAAGAATACACGCTGACACGTAAGGACGTGTGCGTGACTGGGCTGATGTTTTACGCGAGCACGTAAGAACGTGTGCGTACAACATCTCCCGAACTCCAAGTCCTATGGAGCCTTCGTTCCAGTGCCAGAGGAATACACGCAAAGTTGGTGGACCAAGAACCCATAAGCAGCCGAAATACTACAACTTAGATCTAGAGAAAACAAGCCATAGAAATCAAAAATGCTAAGAACTAATCTCTCTTGGAATCACAAGAAAAAGACAAATGAACCATAAAAATGGATGGAGGAGAAGCAAGATGTACTTGCCTTCTCCTGCTGGTAGGTGGAGAGAGTGGTGGGAGGAAGAAGAAGAAGTAATGGTGAGAATGAGTAATGAGGAGAGAGAAAGAGATGGAAGCTTTAAATAGCAAAGGGGTGGTAGGTGGGAGCTTGGGCCGGGTTTGTGAACCACCAACCCAACCAAGCCGAACCCAATAAGACTAAAGCAGGAAATAAAATAACAGCAGAAATAAAATACAAAAATAAAATTACAGGAAATAAAATACAGATAATTAATTAACATAAAATTAAAGGAATTTAAATACAGGATAATACATGATAAATACTAAATAAATATACATGAGTTGTACATGAATAAAAATTCGTATTCTGGGAACGGAGAGTGACATCTCTACCCACCTTAGAAAAATTCCGTCCTCGGAATTTCAAATCCAAGCAGGTAGAAATATCGGAGCTAAACTAATACCAGCAATTCTAGTGAGCAAGCAATCATTATACCATATCAAAAGCAAGTACTATATATGTAAATTCATCATTCTACGATATCAAGTAGCTTTACCCATAAGGCGATAAGCATGAAGAATCAAGACAATCAAGGTATACAGAAAAAGATATACCTTGTGAGTCAAACAAGTGTGGATACCGTGATCGGATATCATCCTCATGTTCCCACGTTGACTCTCCCAAGGAGTGATGACCCCAAGCAACACGGACAAGACTAATTGTTCGGTTCTTGAGTATCTTCTCTCTTCGGTCCAAAATAGACACAGGCTGTTCCTCGTAAGACAGGTTGGTACCAACAACCAGCTCAGAATGATCGAGGACATGGCTTAGGTCCGATACATACCTACGTAATTGAGATACATGAAACATGTCATGCACCTCTCGTAACGAAGGTGGAAGGGATAAACGATAAGCAACGTCGCCTATCCGATCAAGGATAACAAATGGGCCCTCAATTTCCCGTTGTAACACCCAGTTTTCTAAAATGAGGGTAATTTTAAAATTTTATATTTTAATTTATTTAATTATGATATTTAAATGATAATATGATTTTTGGTGATTTTAATCATTCTAAAACTATTTTTAAATCATGACTTATGATTTTGGTGTTTGTCTAGTGTAACCTTAGAGCCTAGCCATGTGATTAGGATGTTTGACTAGTACATTTTAGCTTAGAGGATATTTTGGTCATTTTAGGATTTATTTGAATTTAATATATTTTATTAGAAATTTTTTTGAATAATTTAATTGAATGGTTGATTTAAATACTAATTTAGTTATTGTCTTGTGTTTTGGTTAGCCTAACCTAGATTGGACCTAACCTAGATGAGTCATGACTAACTTAGTGAGCCACTTTGAGAATTAGATGGGTTGGTTAAGGGGTTAAGTCAAGTTTAGTCATGGTTAAGTGATTTGCAAAGGACTAAGATAGAACCCTTTGTTCTAGGCCATCTATTTCCCTTGATTCAATCCTAGCCATAGGATGAAACCTAAAAACCCTAACCCTAACTTTTATGACCAGCCAAGACCCCCCCCCTTGCCTATATAATGTCTCTATGGGGATTTGTGCCTCTTTCTTTATTAGTTCTTCATTTTCTTAAGGAATAGGTAAGCCTCCATTAAATTTCTTCCTAGTTTAATCAATAGGACTTCTTTTTTATTGGGATTTCTTCCATTATGATCTAACCAATGTTCTCTTGCTGTTCATGGAGAGTATTCTCAAATTTGGGACAATTTGGAGCTTTGGGATTAGCAAGAAGGATCCCCCATTTTGAAGCTTTCTTTGGAGAAGAACACCAATAGGTAACTTCTCATTCTCTCCATAAAATTCCAATTTTCTTGCATATTTGGACAGCCCTAGGTGTCCCCTAGCCGTAGGTATTGGTTTTGTGTCGATTCGTGTCCTTTACGTGTCCGTATCGGACACGTATCATGACACGTGCATGTGTTTGATGAAATGTCACTTAGGAATTTATTTTCAATTTTTGAAATTGTAATTACATGAATTGGTAGATCTAAGGATGTACATTAATTGTTGTGAAGGATGTTAGGTATTTTAGTGTCGTTTTGTGTCACTTTTTGGTATTGGACACGCGTGCACGACACGAGTGCACTGTCCTGCTACTCGGGCACGATATCTCACTGTATAGGACACGTCGGGACACGAAATTTTATGGGAATGTTGGGGCAATCACTGACACTATGCTCCCAAAATTGGGAGCATATGGTTCACTACACACGGAGAAATCGCACGCGCACGGATTTGACACTGTGTGCACACGTGCGAAAATCGCGTCTGATACGCACGATTAAATCGGACACGACACGGTATAGACCCAATTTAGGGTATCTATTCCCTAGCCCTAGACCCACTCTAACACTGGACACGGACACGACCCTTCACGTGTTGTGTGTCGAGTCCTATTGGACTCGACATGGCTGCACGAGGCAGCCCAATGCACAGTTTTGATACTAGCTTAATTACATGCTTGGACACCTTGTGTCCACTTGTGTGGACACGAGAGCACTCCCTAGGACACGTAAACATGTGTAATTCATGTTGGCATATTTGATTTGCATTTAATTAGATTTTTCCACATGATTCTTGGGTTCGAAATGTTTTTTTTTTCTGATACATGGGTTCATTTCTTAGTTTCTGAAGTTTGATTCCTGATTTTGATGTCATTTGAAATATTAATTCATATCAGAGGATTAGCCTACATGCTAGGGTTATGTCTAGGCATGGGAATTCAGTTTTTGTTGCATGTAGGCATTGAACCATTTAATGGTGCATACTATTTCCTGAGACACTAGAAAACCTGAGAACTTATGTACTGCTACTTAGAAATTTTTCACTGTTTTCTCCACACACAAGCTGCCATTGGGTCCCTGTTCCTATTTGACTGATTTCAAATTTGGTTTATGATGAACTAATTTCAGGATTTACTGTCTGTGTTGATGTTTTAAATTGTAGGGTGATTCGAGTTCTCATTGTTTGATTTCGATGTTGGTTTGGTTGGTTTCATGTTTCTTTTTTTTCAATTAATATTGATTCAGTTATTGGTTGATAAGTTGATACCAGAAATTGGTTACTTGACATTCATATATTGAGTTTTGGGTTGTTTTGATTGATGTATACTAACTGAGAAACCTGAAATGTGAGTAAGACAATCTGAGAATTACTTTGTGTAAAACCTGAGTATATGTATGATGTTAGGAAAAACCTGGGCTTCTAAAATGTTTTGCCTATTGCTAAAATCTGAGCCTATCACCCACTGTCCAATTTTGGACTGAAACGATTGCCACACACTTGTTGTCACTCATGTACACACATATGAACTATTTACCATGTCATTACCATTCCAGAAATCCTGAGACACATGACACTGTCACAAGGTATCACTGTCCTTAGCTAAAACCTGAGATTTGATTTCCTTCTTAATTGATCAATTTATGTTTTTAAGTGTCATGAATGATCCTACATGTTTATTAGTTCTTGATTAGTTCAAATTTTCATTTAGATTAGGTTTTATGATATGGAATGAAATATTTGATATTGAGTTGGTCTTTTGAAATATACATGACTGATACTTTCATGCTTGGAATGTTTTATTCCCTTTTAATCTGTCAATTGATTCCAATCCCTTTTCTTCAAAACTGAAAAATGATTTCCTTCCTTAACTGAAAAACTGAATGTTAAATTGATTTCCAATGTAGTTCACTGTCAATTATGCATATTCCTGTCACCTGGCCATTCATTCCCTATATTCACATCACCATATCCTGAGAATAGGTAACAGGGACACACTCATGTGTGCTCCTTGTCACTCATACACACATTATCTCATATTCACTGAACTGTCAACTGGTTTTAACTTGCTTAGTTCACAACCAATTCATGAGATTATGTATACTGGTTTCAGTCCATGAACACTCTCTAACAGCCTTTGATAATCCCTCTAAACTCGGTCCTAAACCAGGCCCCAAAGCAGCCATTAAACTGTCCCATATCAGCAGCAAATTTACCCCATTCCTGCCCCCTTAGTAAGCCTATATGGCTGCCCAATTCTAGTCCCATTTACACCCATTGACAGCCTCTTAACCCTCACCCTCTCATGACACACACAGGCTGTAGGTTAGACCCTGATTTTCCCCCTATGTAAACACACACACATTTTCACATCATCACTCCCTTCACACACACAAGCATGTATATACACATCATCATCCCTCACTCACACACATTAGCATGCACACTTGACACCATGTTCAATCTCACACACCCTCATGTATGCCTCACACACAAAGCCACACACATTGTTTGTATGTCCTATTTACACACACATGTATAGCTTAATCTCTCTCTAAATCTCTATGTATATATGAATATATGTAAATATGTATATAGGCTTGTATGATATGTAAAATAGGTAATACAATATATGCATGGATAATGTGGTATGTAAATTGTAGGGTTGATAGCTTGTATAGCCTTGTGATTGGTGTGTGGTTGCTAGACTAGGCTTGGTTAGGCCTAGTGAGACTTTTTAGACTTGTTGGGCTAGGACTTGACCTAGTTGACCTAGTTTGACTAGTCTAGTTGACTGGAGTTGACCAAGTGTTGACTTTAGTCTAGTTTGACCTAGACAGCATGCAGATGCATTGTACATTACATATATCACCCTCTGTATACATTTTGACTTGTGTTGCTCTAACTAGGAGTCAGGTACCTCATCGGACAGTACATTTACTTCAGACATTCAGATACGAGGCGAGTACATTCTCTGATCATTTCATATCCTATTTAGAATTATTTTCCTGCTTTAAATTACTTTACTTGATACTGTCACGTTGGCCATACGGATTGGTACTATATAGATCCTTTCATGAGATGTTATCCCCCTCGGGAGCATCGGATACAGCATGTTTTGTGCGTTTCATGAACCATCATGTATTTCTATGCTTCCTCTGATTCACGAACCGCCTGTGACACATGTACTCTCATGTTCACAGAGCCCCCATGAATCACCTTCACGTACCACTCATTTTATGAGCCATGTGAAGTTTCACGAACCTTAACATAACTTGAACGGATCTTTGTGTATTGATTGGGGTTGGGGGAGTAGAAATAGACATGTGAATATTATCCAAGTAGCTGTAGTCATGAACCACTTCCTTAGCTATAGTCATGAACCTCCTATGCCATTCACATGTTTATATTTTACTCTGACTCACTAGTCACTATTAGTTCTCTATGTATAGTAGATATTTCTATTACAGTTCTCTCTCTGATTATATACTGCATTTCCTTCAGTATCTATATCTTACTTTACTGCATGATTATATTTTCTAACCTGCTATGAACTGTTGAGATGTACTGTGCTCGCTCCCGTCCTGACTGAACCTGTTAAAAATTTTACAGAGGATGATGAGGAACTCTGCACCCTTACTTGGAGCTTGCCTAGATGACACTCGCGACCTGGACCCCTGGGGAGGTTCAGGCAGCTGCTCAGGATGATACCTTGTATAGTTTAGATAGCTTAGACTATTTCTTTTTATGTTTAGCTGTTGTCTTGGTTTCAGAGTTGTATATTGTAGAGATGATTGAGACTTGTATTCTTTTCTGTTGTACCTCAATTGAGGATTCTCTTATCTATTTTATCATACCATATTCTATCTCTAGTTTGTGATTGAGTTGTACCTCTGTGTTGGCCTCCTTATGGAGAGTATTCTATTATGTTAGTTATAGTTCATGACCTAGAACAGCGTTCTACCGCCGACACTGCGGCGTAGGCTGGGCGCTGTTACGTTCTCGTACCCTCACAGTGGGTGCGGATCGTGACACCCGCGAACGCCAAATCTAATGATCCCACGAGTAGGTGAGATCCGCAAGAATACGTGGTCCCCAACAGAGAATTCTAACGGCCTACGATGCTGGTCCGCCCAATGACGATGCCTGTCCTGCGCAACTCGAAGTCGCTCTCTAATTCCCTTAACCACTTCAACCGTCTGAACAATTATTTCTGGGCCTAACATCTTTCTCTCCCCGATATCATCCCATGCAAGTGGTGACCTGCACTTCTTACCATATAGTGCTTCGAATGGCGCCATCTGGATACTGACTTGATAACTATTGTTGTATGAGAACTCGACTAAGTGCAGGTGACTCTCCCAAGACCCTCCAAAATCTAGGGTGCAAGCTCGTAACATATCTTCTAAAGTCTGAATCGTTCTCTCTGATTGCCCATCTGTCTGCGGATGGTAAGCCGTGCTAAATCTTAACTTGGTACCCAGACTATGATGTAAGCTCTTCCAGAAATATGATGTAAAGCGGGTATCTCGGTCCGACACAATACTGACAGGGACTCCATGCTGCCTGACTATCTGTTGCATATATAACTCTGCCAACTTTTCTGTAGATTGCCCTACTATGAAAGGAAGAAAGTGTGCTACATTCGTAAGTCGGTCCACTATTACCCAAATAGCATCCTTACCACTTGGTGATCTCGGTAAACCGGTCACAAAGTCCATTGTAATATGCTCCCATTTCCATTCCGGAATAGGAAATGGTTGCAATAACCCAGCTGGCCTCTACTGTTCTGCCTTCACTTGCTGACATACCAAGCAACGGAAAACAAATCTAGCTATCTCCCTCTTCATCCCGTTCCACCAGAAATGCTGCTTGATATCTTGGTACATCTTGGTCCCTCCAGAATGAATAGAATACTGAGAACTGTGAGCTTCTGCCATAACTTCCTGTCTGATATCTCCACTAGGCACACATAGACGTGATCCAAACCTAAGTGTACCGTCTTCATGAATTCTTATCTCCTTCCTGAGTCCTGACTCATATTCTGCCCTGAGCTTCTGAATCCTTGGGTCTTGTGCCTGAGCTGCCTTGATCCTGTCTACCAAGTCGGATTGAACCTGCAGACTTGTTAGAACTCCTACATCACTAGGAAGTATAACTTCGATGCCCATCTCCTGAAGGTCTTCTAAGATATGCCTCTGCGTTGTCAACATAAATGCGCCGCCTCTCCTGCTGAGAGCGTCTGCTACTATATTAGCCTTGTCTGGATGATACTGAAGCTCCACGTCATAATCCTTAATCAACTCCAACCATCTTCTCTGCCTCATATTTATTTCCTTCTGAGTAAAGATGTACTTCAGACTTTTATGATCTGTGTACATCTCCACTCGGTCACCATATAAGTAATGCCTCCATAGCTTCAGAGCAAACACTACTGCCGCTAACTCCAAATCATGAGTTGGGTAATTCTTCTCGTGGTCCTGAAGCTGCCTAGATGCATATGCTATCACCTTCCCATGTTGCATAAGGACACATCCAAGTCCTTTACCTGATGCATCACAATATACTGTAAAGCCTCCGGGTCCAACTGGCAATATAAGAATAGGTGCTGATATCAACTTCTGCTTCAAAGTCTCAAATGACGCCTGACATTCTGCCGACCAAACGAATGGTACATCCTTCCGGGTCAAGCGGGTCATGGGTGCTGAAAGCCTTGCAAAGTCTGACACAAACCTTCTGTAATATCCTGCCAATCCCAAGAAACTCTGCACATCTGCTACGGTCTTGGGTACTGGCCAACTCTCTACTGCTTCTACCTTCTTGGGATCTACTGCTACTCCAGCTCCTGATATGATATGACCCAAAAATGAAATGTGATCCGACCAAAACTCACACTTGCTGAGCTTGGCATACAACTGGTTCTCTCTCAGAACCTGCAATATTTTCCTGAGGTGGTCTTCATGCTCCTCTTTACTAGCTGAGTATACGAGAATGTCGTCAAGAAATACAACGACAAACTGGTCTAAGTATGGCATAAAGATGCGATTCATCAAATCCATGAATATTGTTGGAGCATTGGTCAAACCAAACGGCATTACTAAGAATTCATAATGCCCATACTTCGACCTGAATGCTGTCTTGGGAATATCTTCCTTCCGAACTCTTACCTGATGGTACCCTGAACGAAGATCTATCTTGGAGAAAACTCTAGCTTTGCTCAACTGATCAAATAAGTCGTCGATCCTGGGTAATGGGTACTTGTTCTTCACTGTTGCCGCGTTAAGCTTCCTGTAGTCAATGCACAATCTGGATGACCCATCCTTCTTCTCCACAAGTACCACTGGTGCTGCCCATGGTGACACGCTAGCTTGGATGAACTTCTTCTCCTTCAGTTTCTCTATGTGTTGATATACCTTGGCCTGCTCTGAATCTGCCATTCTGTAAACCCGATCTGATATCGGTTTAGTTCCTGGTGCCAATTCTATACTGAACTCAATATCTCTAACCGGTGGTATACCTGGAAGTTCTTCAGGAAATACGTCTAGAAATTTTTCAACTACCTTCGGAATCTGAACTTCTTCCATTGCTACTATTACTCCCTGCTCTTGCTAAGTTGCCTCTGATCTGACTAAGGTGAACCGCTTCATGCCTGGAATATCAAAAGATACACTCCCTCTACGACAATCTATTGTCGCATGACTGTCTTTCAGCCAGTCCATGCCTAAGATAACGTCGAAATTTCCAACATGAAATTCTATCAACCGGGCGGGTAAGGAATGCCCGCAAACTACAACGCTACACGCTAAAATAACTCTACTGACTCCTACGAGCCCATTACCAGTGAGTATATTCAACCTCCCTGGCAATGCCTCGAACTCAATTCCTAGTCGTGTCGTAAATCGTGCAGATATAAATGAATGGGATGCTCCCGAATCAAACAATGCTACTGCAGGATATGAGGCGACGAGAATGTTACCTGCCACAACATCTTCCGATGCCAATGCCTCTTCCAAGGACAGAGTGAATGCTTGCCCTCGACCTCTTTGCTGATTTCCATGCTGCGGCCTAGCCTGATGCTGCTGTTGGCCCCTGCCTTAATGATGCTGGGGTGGTCTATGCTGGTGTTGCTGCACCGGCGGCCCCTGCTGCCAAAATATCTGAGCCTGCGGTACTAACGGACGCTGTGCCAACGACCTAACTGCCACCGCTGGTCCTCGATACTGGCCTGCCCTTGGTGCTGGCAGAGCAAGAAACTGCTGCCCTGGTCCTCCTGACCTCGAATTCATGGGACATGAGGTAACCCGATGGTCTGGATTTCCACATATCAGACACAGTCCATTCAATGTCCGACACACATCTCTAGTGTGTCCCATCTTCCCACAATAAGTGCAGCCCGTCGGGGGTTGCTGGTTCTTCCTCTGTTGCTGTTGCTGCTGCCTGGGTGGTGGTGCTGGTCCTCGTATTGCCACATCGTGGATACGAATGCCAGTAGATGGTGCTGTTGTTCGGGGCGCTGCTCTCCCTCCTCCTTCAATCTGACTGTGTGATCTCTTCTGACCCCCAGTCCTTACCGCAAGCCTCTGAATGGTGATCTCATGCCTTCGAGTCGCCGTCAATATCTCATCAAAAGTCTGGTAATTGTGCCCCTCTATCAATTGCAAGAGTTCAAGATGAAACCCTTGCTGAAACCTCATAGCCCTCTGGCTCTCTATTGCTACCATCTCTGGGGCGAACCTACTCAATCTGCAGAACTCCGCTGCATAAGCATCTACAATCTTGCCAGCCTATCTGAGGCTGATAAACTTCTGTTGTAGCTCAAACAGTGCCACAACTCCATAGTACTTTGTCTTGAATCTTGCAGTGAAATCGTCCCAAGCTACAGGACGTCTGATGCCCACTTTCTCTGATTCCCACCAATCACGTGCGAGATCCTGAAGTAACAACTTCACTAGATCCACACGTTCTTCTGTCGGTACCTTAGCTGCTGTCATAGTAGCCTCCATATCCTTAAGCCATGCATCTGCTGAGATGGCATCCTCCGTGCCCTCGAAACGGCGGGGGTTGTACTTGCAAAACCTGGCTGATGCTCCTGAATCAGTCCTCACTCCTCTTTCCAAAGCCGTCTGTAATCCTTGGTTGAGCAACGCATTCTGCTCTTGTAGCTGAGTGTGCATGCGCTGCTGGGCTAACATCTGATGTTGCTGAGTAGCCATCATTCCTCTCATGATCTCCAGAAGGGCTGGTGTGTCCACTTGGGTAGGTGGAACTGTCGGTGGTAGTGGAACATCCGGATACTGCGATCCAGCTGCTGGTTCCACTATCACTTCTTCCTGGGTAGCCTCTTGAGTTAGTTCTGGCCCTTATTGCTGACCAGCATGGTCAGGTTGTTCATGTTGCTCCTGCTATTGTCCAGCTCTGACCGATGCAGACGAAGTGCCCCTAAGAAAAGGGACAAGAGAACAATCAAACAACCGGACATGAAGGATCAATGAAGTCAAAGGATACCGGAATGTCAAGCAAGGGTTGAGAATAATGAATTATAAGATCAAGGGGGAACACGTGTGATTGAGACATCCTATAAATCAAAACACCCCACAAGTCTGAAATCAGGCCTGCATGGGCCACCACTAAAACCTTATCACGCCCCAGAACCAGAATACTGGAGAGCGGGGGAATGACTCAGCCAGCTACGTATTACGGGTAGATGAATATCGTAAAATACGATCAATGCTGTCTAACCAGACGAGGGGGTGCATACTACATAAAAGTCTTACTATGGTCATTACACATCTATTATCTCAATCATTCGAACAAGGAAACAGAAATAGAGAACATGTAAGATAAAGCAGTAAGGCGTCCCTAACGCTCAGTCAAAATGTTCTTGAGATCTGGCTTTACAAAACATAGCCAGATGGTATAGCAAGTATACACAATTGTTAGCAGCTGCAGTCTGACTTAGTTACAATTGTGTAAAAGTAAGTACAAGACAATCCGACTAACATGTCGGTGCCAAACGGCTAAGTATAAAGTAAATGACAAAACGAGCGGTGAAGTAAGGGACCCACTCGAGTCCTCATGCGATCATTCCTCTAGTATTGACCATCTTGGAGGTAGAAGTACGCTGAGTCCTCGGGAACCGGCTCTAAATCTGGCCATGCAAAACCAGAGATGTTAGACCTCTAATAGCAAGTACCACAAGGAAGGACGATATGAAGGACTAAACTAGTAAGTAAGAGAATATAATAATAGATCTCTGTTTGCTACTAGGATTCACATCACATCACGATACTTCGAACCAACCTCCTAACCAAACAAGGACAGAAGTTGGCCCGCCATGTCCTGACATTCTGATCATCCCAGTTAGGTAACAGAGTAGCACAGTACACAAACAAATCATCTTTGAATGGCCAATCAATTTCTACGGCTTGCTATTGTGAGTTCCAAGTTATCCTGGAATTATGCAATTAGGGATTCCTCAGTTCTTACTATGTGCGAGCAAGGCTAGTCTATCCAGTCAACCATGTGCGCCATGCATGAATTAGACGAGTCCTAGCAGGACGCCCGTCAATATACAATATATAATAATAATAAAAGCAGATACTGTTCCCTGCCCGTGTGGCAGATTTACAGTATCTGTGGAAACCAGTCGGCCCGTCGGGTACTACTCGTCCCAAGGGGGCTGCCATGTAAGAACTCGAGAATCTATTCTCTCCATGCAATCATTATTTTATTTAACTTAATAGTCCCTACGTTGAGTGAAATCCCATGCCGTGGATCATGGTCATTCAAATGAGTACTTTCGTACGGGGTACGATATGCGCAACTCTACAACGATACCCGTGCGGCTAGGTTGTAGGTTTTACATAGCATAATGCAACAATCAAATCTAACCACGGAGTAATCATGCCTTGACCATAAAGTACACATGCTTTTTTTGTAGAAAATAAATAAATACATAAATAAATAAATAGATTGAAGCCTGCATGTGCCTGTATGTCAATATTCGGAATCAGCCAGTCGATTACAATAGTTCATGACATGAACGTGTCTCATTCATTCAATTCAATAAGACGACTAGCCAGTCTCTTAGTTCCAACTAGGAATGCATGATCAATTTAGTCAAGATAACCATCGTCATCAATGGTGACAAGGCATGAAAGTCAATTATCATTAAATGGGGTTGAGTCTATAACTCTCAAGGTCAAGTTCCAGTCTTACTTGGTATCCATCAATCAATCAAGACACTTGGCACTAATACACAACCATATGTATTATAATATTAACATGCTAAGATTATCGAGTTCATGCAAAAAGGCATAAGGACATGATAGGAGAATTATCATGCAACATTAATTGAATAAGTTATAGGAACAAATAGAAACACCCAGGTCAAGAAGTCACGCCAACAAGTCTATGCTAAGGCCAAAAGTCACGCAAGAAGTCTATGCTAAGACCAACAAGTCACGCAAGAAGTCTAGGCTAAGACCAACAAGTCACGCAAGAATCGTACGCGTAAAAAGGGTATGCCAAGTCTAGCCTGAAGGAGTGAGCGTATAAAATGATACACGCTGGCAAGCGTGAGCGTAAAGGAAATCTATGCACGCATAGCGTGAAGGGTAATAAGAAATTCACGCACGCACAGCATGAACGTGATAGAAAATCCATGCACGCACAGAGTGGACGTGATAGGAAATCCACGCACGCAAAGGCATGAGCGTAACTAAAAATCCACGCTAACACGTAAAGACATGAGCGTGACTAAAATACACGCACGCAAGGATGTGTGCGTGACTAAAATACACGCACACAAGGATGTGTGCGTGACTAAGAATACACGCACGCAAGGATGTATGCGTGACTAAAAATACACGCACGCAAGGATGTGTGCGTGACTAAAAATACACGCACGCAAGGATGTGTGCATGACTAAAATACACGCACGCAAGGATGTGTGCGTGACTAAAAATACACGCACGCAAGGATGTGTGCGTGACTAAGAATACACGCTGACACATAAAGACATGTGCGTGACTAAGAATACACGCTGACACGTAAGTACATGTGCGTGACTGGGCTGATATTTTACGCGAGCACGTAAGAACGTGTGCGTACAACATCTTCCGAACTCCAAGTCCTATGGAGCCTTCGTTCCAGTGCCAGAGAAATATACGCAAAGTTAGTGGACCAAGAACCCATGAGCAGCCGAAATACTACAACTTAGATCTAGAGAAAACAAGCCATAGAAATCAAAAATGCTAAGAACTAATCTCTCTTGGAATCACAAGAAGAAGGCAAATGAACCATAAAAATGGATGGAGGAGAAGCAAGATGTACTTGCCTTCTCCTGCTGGTAGGTGAAGAGAGTGGTGGGAGGAAGAAGAAGAAGTAATGGTGAGAATGAGTAATGAGGAGAGAGAAAGAGATGGAAGCTTTAAATAGCAATGGGGTGGTAGGTGGGAGCTTGGACCAGGTTTGTGAACCACCAACCCAACCAAGCCGAACCCAATAAGACTAAAGCAGAGAATAAAATAACAGCATAAATAAAATACAGAAATAAAATTGCAGGAAATAAAATGCAGATAATTAATTAACATGAAATTAAAGGAATTTAAATACAGGATAATACATGATAAATACTAAATAAATATACAGGAGTTGTACATGAATAAAAATACGCATTCTGTGAACGGAGAGTGACACACGGTAACATTCTATATGTAACTTTGCCGTATGTTCTGATCTCGCGTTTGTGTATGGATATACACCGATGCCGTTCGTGCACGTATGTGCATGCCAGAAAAACTTGATATGTGCCGCTGTACATCCTATTCACCTATTGACCGATTCACGTACATACTACGGTTTTAAACTTTTAAACTATATGTTGTCATTTCTAAAAAGAACCAATTAAACCATGATATGCCATGATTCCAGTTTATTACATTTCTGTTCATGCTTCATATATTTTGTTTGCTAGAATCAGAAATTGCTTCCGTCCTGACAGATAACGTTGTAGGTATTCTTACTGAGGAGGAGTTGCTCTGTGACCCATATTATGGAGTTACTGCCGAGGACCAGGCTTTGTCTTGCGAGGATGTACCTGCGGGGAACCTCGTCTAGTTTGTGTAGTTGCTCGGGATATTTAGTGTAGTCATGTATTAGACTACGTATTTTGTAACTGGACCTGTATCCAGTTTTACATTTCGAACTTGTACTTGGACTTATTATTATATTAGACGACTTTTGTGTTTGGAACATCTATGACTTTTATTTACTTATAGAACTGTTAGCACATTTAGTCTTATCTTGTTACTTCTAGAACAGCATACTGCGCTTTATCTCAAGCGTAGGCTGGACATGACTCGGCCCGACCCAATAATTTGGGTAGCGGGTCGTGACATATTTTTAGTGGTGGCCCATGCAGGTTCTGACTAAATTGTTTGGTTACGTTATTATACCAAGCATGCCTGTAATTAGGAACTTAAGGTAATTAGACAACATTAGAAATGACGCTTAGAACACCTAGAGGAATACTAGGATTGCAACATAAAAAATATATCACATGCTTGCTATTATAATTAGATTTTCTTGTCTATTATTGTTTACTTTAAAGAGTCCTTATAAGTCCTTTTTATTTCTAGATGGTGCTTACTCGTTCAGCCCAGTATGTCACACCTGAGAATGGCACACTCCCCATCCAGTCAGCTGACCAGTTGACCGATACACCTCCACCTCCACCCACCATATTCCTCCACTCCACAAATCCACAAACCCAGATGCCTCCACCACCTTCCACATTACAGTCCCAGCAGGACCCGATACTCCCACCATCACCTATCACTATACCTACCCAGGCTTCCGTCACACTCGACGGGAACCAACTGCTCACTCTGATCCAGGGGTTCCTAACGATCCATCAGGAGCAGACCACCCTACTCCGTCAGAGCATGGAGCGTTCTGAGGAACGTACCGTGGTTCCACCACATGTAGAGCCATGACAGAGAGCTGGGACGATCAAGGACTTCATGGGTCTGAACCCCAAGGAGTTCTTAGAGACTGAGGGCATAGTTGTAGCAGATGACTGGCTAGACTCGGTAGAGAGGAAGCTCCTTGGAGCAAGGTTACCAAATGACCTCCAGGTCAAGGCAGCGGAATTTCTGCTGACAGACTTGGCAGGAGTTTGGTTCCGGAATGAACCGCTATTCGCGAGAGGAAGGGATACTTGGGATCAGTTCAAGAAGAAATTCTTCTCGACCCTCGCTAGGGTAGCCATGGGGCTACGATTCCAGAACATCCAGCAGGGGAACCGTTCTGTCGACGAGTATGCGACAGAGTTTAGTCGCCTGAGCCGTTTCGCTCCTAGTCTGGTTGCAGACCCAGAGGAGATGACGCGTAGGTTTTGCCATGGTCTAGTTCCAGACATTGGCATTCTTATAGTGGCGAACGGTACGACTGACTACTATCAGAGCCTAGAGTTGGCCCGGAGCATAGAGGAGCGTCTTCAGTCTTAAAAGAGGCCGACTTCTGTACACCTCGAGGGATCGTCCAAGCGTCAGGCTTTCCAGCAGAGAGCACCGATGCCGCACCAGCAGACTTACCGTCCCCCTACACCACATCATCCGAACCCGCCAGTTAGAGCCCCGGGACCCCGGCAGCAGCAGAAGGGAACTTTGTGTACATTCTGTAGAAGGGTAGGCCATGGCGCTTTCGTTTGTAGGAAGAGGTTGGGACAGTGTTTAGCTTGTGGGTCTGCCATCCATCAGCTTCGGAGCTGTCCAGTAGCCACGGGATCTAGAGGGCCGCTTCCGACTCAGCAGCAGAGGTTTGGGGAACATCTGCAGCAGCATAAGGGACCTCAGGGGAAGACTTATAGCCTAGCCCTTGAGCCGAAGCCGGAGCAGGTTTCGGAGCCAGATTACTTGGCTGACGTCATCACAGGTCATATTTATTTGCATACTTTTTTAGCTCTATGCTTGTTTGATTCTGGTGCATCTCATAGCTTCCTGTCATTAGAGTTTTTGCATAAACACTACTTAGTAGCTACACCTACCGAGGAGATTAGTAGAGTAATGACGGGAGGTGGACCAGTGCCCATTAGAGCTATCTATAGATGCTCTATTACTATAACCGGAAAAGAGTTCAGGGGACGATTCTTTGTGATGTCACTCCCCGGTTATGATATCATATTGGGGATGGACTGTCTTAGCTATGCCCATGCAGCTATAGACTGTCATGAGGGTAGTATTCTGTTCAGTCCCCCAGGCACAACACCATTCAGTGTCAGGAGGACAGGGCCGGAGATCAGCCTAGAGCCGAACTGTTGTGCGACAGTTGGGGAGTTAGCACCGCCACACCCTATTATTAGGGAGTTTATGGATGTATTCCCAGAGGATCTTCTAGGACTTCCGCCTGACAGAGATGTGGAGTTCACTATAGATTTAGTACCGGGTTCATCACCAGTATCCCGGGCTTTCTATAGAGTGAACCCCAAGGAGGCCGTAGAGATGAAAGAGCAGATTGATGACCTATTGAAAAAGGATTTCATTCGATCTAGTGCTTCTCCATGGGGAGCGCCAGTGCTCTTTGTGCCTAAGAAGGATGGTACAGTTCGGTTGTGTATTGACTACCGGGCGTTGAATACCATCACCATTAAGAACAAATATTCTATGCCCAGAATAGATGATTTGTTCGACCAGTTGAGTGGGGCGAAAGTGTTTTCCAGGATAGACTTGAGATCCGGGTACCACCAGGTGAAGGTCAGGGCAGCAGACATCCAGAAGACGGCGTTCAACACGAAGTACGGGCAGTACGAGTTTCTGGTGATGCCATTTGGTCTCACAAATGTGCCAGCTGTCTTTATAAATTTGATGAATAAGACATTTCACCAGTATCTGGATAAGTTTGTCGTAGTGTTCATCGATGATATCCTGATATACTCGAAGATGCCGGAGGAGCATGTAGAGCACTTGCGGATAGTTTTGGGGATTCTGAGGCAGGAGAGATTGTATGCCAAATTATCGAAGTGCGAGTTCTTTTTAGACCGAGTAGAGTTTCTCGGCCATGTAGTTACTGGAGAGGGAATCCTGGTAGATCCCAGGAAGATTGCTGCAGTTGAGACATGGAAGGCTCCGACATCAGTTTCAGAGATCAGGAGCTTTCTGGGTTTAGCCGGCTATTATAGGAAGTTCGTCCAGGACTTTGCTATGATAGCTGAACCCATGACGAAGCTGATGCGGAAGGACACAGAGTACATCTGGTCATAGGACTGTCAGGCATCGTTTGAGAAGCTGAAGAGGAGGCTGACGACCGCTCCAGTTCTGACATTACCTTCATGATCTGGAGGTTTCACCATATACAGCGATGCTTCAGGAAAGGGGCTAGGATGTGTCCTACAGCAGCATGGAAAAGTGATTGCCTATGCATCTAGGCAATTGCGGACTCATGAGCAGAACTATCCTACCCATGACCTAGAGTTAGCTGCGGTGATCTTTGCACTCAAGTTATGGAAACATTACTTATACGAAGAGCGTGTGAAAATCTTTACTGACCACAAGAGCTTGAAGTATGTGTTCACGCAGAAAGAGCTGAACATGAGGCAAAGACGATGGTTGGAGTTGATGAAGGACTTCGACATCGATTTACAGTATCACCCCGGAAAGGCAAATGTGGTGGCGGATGCGCTGAGCAGGCATCCGATGGCATGGTACCTGATGATAGATCGACATTTGCGGGAAGATCTGAAGAAGCTCGGTATCGAGATAGTTCCTCCAGGATCAGTGATACAGATGATGGCGCTTGACATTCAGTCAGGTTTGATGGAGCAGATCAGGGAGGCACGGTCTACAGATGAGAGCCTTCGCAGACTTGGAGCCCAGGCTTTAGCTGGATTGCTGGATGATTGCACTGTAGCAGAGGATGGATCCTTGAGGCATGGCAGCCGATTGTACATGCCGAAGGGAGAGCTGGTAGAGGCAGTCTTACAGGAGGCGCACCGATCGAGATATTCTATTCACCCTGGTGCTAACAAGATGTACCGTGACTTGCGGGAACATCTCTGGTGGCACGGGATGAAGAGAGATGTATCACGTTTCATTTCGAGATGCCTAGTTTGCCAGCAGGTCAAGGCGGAGTGCCAGAGGCCAGCTGGTCTGTTGCAGCCGTTATTCATTCCCGAGTGGAAATGGAAACACATTACGATGGACTTCGTCTCAGGGCTTCCTCGTTTCTAAGGAGGAAAGGATGCCATTTGGGTCATCGTGGACAGGCTGACCAAGTGTGCGCACTTCATATCCTTCAAGGTGGGGGCTTTCCACCAAGAAGTTGGCGGAGCTTTACATCCAGCAGATAGTGCACTTGCACGGAGTACCAGTGAGCATCGTATCGGACAGACACATCAGATTCACGTTCCACTACTGGAGGAGCTTGCAGGAGGAGTTGGGCAGTAGGCTCAAGTTCAGCACGGCGTACCACCCGCAGACAGATGGGCAGTCCGAAAGGACGATACAGATGCTGCAGGACATGCTGAGGACTTGTGTGCTGGATTTTGACAGATCATGGAAGAGCCATCTGCACTTTATAGAGTTTTCATACAACAACAGCTACCAAGCCAGCATCGGTATGTCTCCTTTCGAGGCACTATATGGACGACGATGCCGTACACCGCTCTTTTGGGATGATGTTGGGGACAGAGTTATGCTTGGACCAGAGATGATCACGGATGCAACAGAGAAGGTCGGGATGATCAGAGACAGGCTCAGAGTAGCTCAGGACAGGCAGAAACACTGGGCCGATGCTAGTCGCAGACCGATAGAGTTCGCAGACGGTGATATGGTGCTAGTGAAGATATCACCTACTAGAGGGACAATCCGGTTCGGACGAGGAGGCAAGTTGAGCCCCAGATACATCGGGTTGTTCTAGATACTTGGCAGGATCGGAGAAGTAGCTTACAGGGTTGCGCTTCCACCCAATATAGCAGGAGTTTACGATGTCTTTCACGTATCCCAGTTGAGGAGATATGTTCCGGACCCCAGCCATGTGCTAGATCATTCAGAGTTGGAGATCGGACCGAGCCTTGCAGTTTCTGAGCAGCCAGTGGAGATATTAGATAGGAGGAAGAAGAGGCTGAGGAACAAGGTTATACCCTTAGTACGAGTAGCTTGGAGCTGTCACTCTCCGGGTGAATCTACTTGGGAGAGGGAGTCGGACATGCAGAGAGAGATACCCTTACTTGTTCGACCCAACCGCTGCCAGGGAACCACCCATTCCCGCTTGATACCTTATAGGTTAGTTTCGATCGTAGCCTGAGTCATTTGTTGCATTGTTTGTTATGTTAGAAAATTGTAGGGTCTTCAATCCTTGTGAATTTCGAGGACGAAATTTTTCAAGGAGGAAAGACTTATCAGCCCCTGTTTTTCAAAATTGATTTAATTAGTGTTAAATTAGTTATTAATGGCATATTTAGCTTTAAAATATTTTATTATGATTTTAGGAATTTTTTTAGAATTTTTAAATAATTTTTAAATAGTTTTTAAGTCAAAATATATCATTTTGCAATTTACTAAATTGTTTTAATATCATTTTGTAATATTTAATTTTGTTTTAATATCGTTTTGCAAATAAATCAATTGTTTAATAGGAGTTTGCAAATTATATTTGCAAACTGTTTGGGCGGCGCGTATTTGTGCAATATTCGAATCTTTGGGGGGCTTTTTGCAAATCCCTAAACCTAACTGCCCCCGACGACTGTGTGCTGTCGTCGTCTCCGGCGACCATCACCGAAACCCTAATCCTAATTCGACTGACCTATAGTCCTATAAAACTACCCCGACCCCCGAAACCCTAACCCTACTTCGTTTCGACCCCCACGACCACCGTCTCCCCCACTTCCAGTTCGTCGAAACCCTAGCTCCGACCATCCCCCGTTCAGCCTCCACAGCAGTTGTCGACGCCCCCAACCGCCACCAGTCAACGCGCCACGCTGAGACAAACGCAGCGCCACCCAAGCGCCGCGTCCCCGACGCCCCTAGCCGCCGTCAGTACGCTCGAACCCCCCCAGCTCGCCGGACACGTGAGTAACAACTTTTTGTATATATATATATATATATATATATATATATATATATATATATATATATATATATATATATATATATATATATATATATATATATATATATATATGTCTTTTTGTATATATATATATATATATATATTATTATATATATACTATTTTATATATATATATATATATATATATATATACAAAAAGACATATATATATATATATAAATATATATATATATATATATATATATATATATATATATATATATATATATATTTTATATATATATATATATATATATATATATATATATATATATATATATATATATATATGTATACAGTATTTGTATTTGTATATGTATATTTTGTATTTTGTATTTCTATTTTATATATATATATATATATATATATATATATATATATATATATATATATATATATATATATATATATATATATATATATATTTTATATATATATATATATATATATATATATATATATATATATATATATATATATATATATATGCATATTTATTATATGTATATATATATCCATTATATATATATATATATATATATATATATATATATATATATATATATATATATATATATATATATATATATATATATATAAATATTTATATATTTATATGTATATATATAAATATTGTAGTTATATATTTATTTATGTATTTGAAATTTTACCTTAAACAAAATATTGTTATGTAGAATTTCACAAGATTATTTTATTATATATTTTGTGACTTGTATATTTTTACCACTTTAAAAATATATTATTATTATTTAAATTCATGTATTTTATTTATTATGGCCAATTGTTGTCCAAACCTAGCATGGGTTTTTGGGCCCAAGCGCCGGGGTGGTCGGGTGAGTGCTGCGCCCCCTGATCTAATACCAAGCAGGCATCACGATCAGTAGTGGGGGAACCACAGCATTTGAAGTGACTTGAACGGACCTCAAACGCACAACCAGAGGAGGCGCGGGAGTTCAAGACCACTGAGTTTGCCTCTCTCGGCTTGGTTGTGCGCGCAGTGAATGCGCCCAAGTGAGATGAGGACTTTGAAGGTCGACTCATTGTCAGTGCGGGAGCACTTGAGTCAACCTTGTACAGCTTGCCATCGACAGCGCGCGTGATTGTAAGCGCGTGCCTCTGGCCGGCTGCTGGCATAGCACGTTTGTGGCGCATGGCCCGTGCCGCCTTGGATTTCTTCGTACCAGCCTGCTGGGGCGCATAGTACTCAGCATCCAAATTCTCCTCGCCATTACAGCGAGTGAGTCTGTCAAAGACAGAGGCTCTTTGTGGCGCATCAGAAGTGATGCGCGGGGCATTGGCTGCGCCCCTGCTCCGTCGACGTATCTTCCTCGCCTGAGAAGAAGATGGCTGAGGAACGTGGTCAGCCGCACGCTTCCCCGAGAGATGCGCTGCATCAGCGGGCGCACCTTGACTGCTGAGGACGTCAGCAGGAAGGGAAGGCTGGACGGGCGCATCCCCTTCAACGGTGGTGCCCGAGGCGTCGACTTTGCGTACCCAGACTGCGCGGGTCTTCTTCGGCTTCGACAGCCGCTTCGAAGGACTCGCACTTCCTTCAAAAATGAACTCCTCGTACGCCTGTTGATTGAGGCGCACTACCAGCGTCTTGTGGGAGGAGCCCACCTTCACGTCGTCGGCCTGTGACACGACTTTCTCGGTAGAGGAGAAAGAGGTCCCCAGCAGAGTCGCCAGCTTGTTTGCCATTAAAATTGTTTTGATTGAAATCTTAATACAAACAGAACAGTGATACAATGTAGGACTTAGATGTAGTCCTAGGAGTACACTTTTGTTTAAGCTGGGTTCTTAGTGCCAATGGAGCGAGTGGTAATGCGTTGACTCCGTTGACCGGCTGACGGCGGTTATCGGTTCTCTGAAGGTGTTGATTGCTCTGGGTGCTGGAGCTTGCTGAGAGGAGTAAGACGTTGAGTGTCTAGAACTACCTCTCTGGTGATTCTCTGTTGTGGATTCTTTTTGTGAGTCTGTTCTGAGTCCCTGTCTGTGTGTGAAGGAGATGATCCTTCTATTTATAGTTTTGCAGGCTGGCTGCTCATGCGCGCATGTAGGATGTGCCGGTGTGGGAATGCCACGTGGAGGTTGCTGATGGAGGCGCATGGATGCTGCGCCCTGATCGAGGGGGAGAACTCTTCATGCTGCTGTGGTGAGCCGGCACGTAGCAGGAAGAAGATCTTTCCGTTGCTGAAATCTTGGACGAGTTGAGTCAAAAGACACGTGTCGTCGACTCATGGTTCGAAGATCTCGGATTTGGTGGAGAGGAGTGATCTGGTGGGCTGTGCCTTGGATTGGGCGTAGGAGGAGGCTGCGGCTCATAACCTTTAGGAGTTACAAACCATTTGGGGCGCATGGCTTTTGAGGCGCATGCAGGCGACTTTCCTTCTGTCTTTCGGGATCAGAGAGCAGTCTGAGGCGCATGGCTTTTGAGACGCATGCTAGTTTGGACGCATGGCCGTAGAGGCGCATGCGGGTTTGGACGCATGGCCGTAGAGGCGCATGCGGGTTTGGACGCATGGCCGTAGAGGCGCATGCGGATGGACGCATGGCCGTAGAGGCGCATGCGGATGGCCACGTGGCAGTAGCCGTCGGAGTCATGATGATGCTGACGTTGCCGATGCTTCGTTCTCTGAAAAAGCTGTCACTTGTTCAGACTTTGGGAGGCGTGCTGCCAACTCTGTCAGTTCAGCATTTAATGTTGGTGACGTTCGATGGACAGCTGAGTGGGCGCGTCGGTTGGCGTTCCACTCGGTATGGAGATGTGTGGGGGCGCATCCTCTATAATGCGCCGAGTACTGTAGGGCGCGTCTGTATGATGCGCCTGACGCCGAAGGACGCGTCCGTGTGATGCGCTGTCTGGCTGGCGCATCGGACATGTCTTTTAATGATGCGGCTGTCTCGCTCTTCGAGTGCTATAAATAGCCGTTTGGCTGAATTCGAGGCGTCCGGTTCATCCATTTAATGTAAATTTATTGCACGGAATTCGGAGGGCCATCCACTTGGCGCGTGGGTTTGATCTGCCCGGCCTATAAATAGTGGCATGGAGAGAAGATTTCCTTCTCATTCCCTCACGTACTTCCAATATGAATTTGAACATACGGGTGCATTCTGCTGACGAAGTGCTCCCGAGGGTGAAGATAAGACGCTGTGTTGTCTTTGATGCACTTGAAGGTGACTGTTACATCCAAAAGACGGAGGCGAGGGCTTCTGAGGCAGGCGGAAGGTGCCTGTTGCATCCAAAGATAAGGATGCTCGAGCCTCGTCTCCGTTATTCCGGAAGAGCCGTAGATCAGAATGGCGGTGCAAGGCTCTCTCTTCCTGCAAAGTGGGGTTTCCCCACTTTGATCGTGTCGAAAGCTGCTCCTTTAGCCGTGGTTTCGATCACGGTCTTCCTTCGGCTTTGGAGGCTCTTTCGAAGCCTCCCATTTGCGGTGCTCTTCTCTTCCTTGGTTCCAGCCAGAGGGTTAAATGCTTTGTGTCGAAGCATTTATCGGGCGAGCCTGGTTGGAAGAGCGGCACATAACTGGGCTCTGCTCGGCCAGGTGAGCCTGGCTGGAAGAATTTGGCTGAAGGGATGCACATAACTGAGGTGCTGAAGAGATGATGGGATGCGTCTGGATGGAGGCGCATGATATCTGCTGCGCCTCATTGGTGGCGCATAGTGATGATGCGCCTATCTGGAGACGCCTGGTGGTTGCTGCGCTTATCTGAAGGCGCATGATGGCCGCTGGCTGTAGACTTAGGCTCTTTCCTTTGTAGGAATTCTCCTTTGTACAACCTTTTTTAGACATGTAATAGACTTTTATATATAAATAAAAAGTCCTTCTTCAAATGTCTATAGTTATTGACTTTGCTGTGAAGTTCTTCATCTGAGTTCTGGCGCATGTAGTGTCTGGTGCATGGGCTTTCTGGTTGTGAAATTCTATGCTTCTACAGGACCCCCTTCAAAGTTTTCAAAACTTTTGAGTAAGTTTTGGAATACTTTGAATAAGAAGCATGGAGGTCAGGGCGCATGATTTCTGGGCGCATGCCTGTTCGGGCGCATGCTCTTCTCAGTTGATGATGATGGTGCCTCGGTAACCGAAAAGATTAATGATGATCTTTTGGTTTTATTTGCTGCTATCCTTGTACGGAACCCGAGGCGACGGCTGAGATCACACGTTATCTGTTCACGCGTGCGACCATGCCCTATAAATAGGTAAGAGTCGGAGAGAGAAAGAGTTCTTCTTCTCTGTGCCTCTGCTTCTTTAGAGTTTCTTCTTCAAAACCCTAACTTCTCCTTCTTCGAGAGAATGGCTCCCAAGACTCCTCGCGGCGCTGCCGGCAAGGGGAAGGAGAAAGCGAAGGAGTCCGCAGATGAGGATGTACCTATCACTCTCGCGCCTCTTGCCGACGTTCGTCCTGAGGTGACAGGTGGGAGCGTGAAGTGGCTGGGACTGAGGCTGCGGCGGAGCAGCTGTCTCAATCTATGAAGAAGACGACGGAGAAGCGGGCTGCGGTGGATGCTAACATCGCAGAGGTTGATGCTCAGATGCGCCGTCTTGAAGACCAGCGGGCCCAACTTCAACTAGAGGCTGAGCGTGTCCTGGCTGAACACGTGGCATTCAAACGGGAGGAAATGACTCTTACTCAGCGGACCCTTGCTTTGGCTCAACAGCGACGACAGCTTGATGAGAAGTATGAGAGTAAAACTTCTGCTGAGGCTGTCGGGTTAATGCGTCAAGAAGCCGAGCTGCGAGTCCAGGCGACTGTGGAAACTCGCACTGCCGACCTGAGACGTCGAGTCAGAGAACTCTCATCCCACCCTGGGGAGGATCGGGGATTGTAGCTTCTCTTCTTTTTATGTGTTTTTTTGCAACTCTTGCTGGGGAAATAGCGTATTTCTGTACTCCCTTTTTTTTAAAAATAAAGAAATACACTATTTCTTTGATGTGTTCATTTTTAATTTCATGAACTTGATGATTTATGTGGACCTATTATCTTTTGCGCACCTTGGTTTTTTAGGTACAGATAATAAGTATAAAGGAACCAACATGTTTGCTCAGAGGTAATGTGGACATGGCAATCATTAGGTTCAAATGATAGAATCTTCCTACTCAGAGGTGTTTATGGACGTGGTAGGAATGATCCTGGGGGATACGCTGAACAACTCAGAGGTAATGTGGACGTGGAAGTTCTGCGATCAATGTACGACAACATAGGAGTTGCTTGTACGGGATGTTTACTCAGAGGTAATGTGGACGTGGTAAACATGAAGGATAGCGTAAGCTCACGAAGTGTAAGGTTCCGCTTTGTAGGATGTAGAGAGACAACTCAGAGGTAATGTGGACGTGGTTATCTTTCTACGGAAGGATGCCACGGAACAGCTGGGTTCCGGAAGCGATTGATTTTGTGAAAAGAGATTATTTGGGGAAATACATGTCTTGGAGGATGTCAAGAGTAGTACTTTTTTAGGAACTTGCCGTTGATGGGCATCATGAACAAGTCCCCATTGGGTTTGGCGAGCCGGTAAGCACCGTTTGAGTATACCGTCTCGATGATGAAGGGTCCTTCCCATTTGGGCTCGAACTTCCCTGGTGTCTTGTGAGTTAACACCATTGGCCTTCTGACTGCTAAAACCAGGTCGCCAACTTGGAAAGTTCTTTGCTTGACCTTCTTGTTGAAAGCCTGTGATATACGGGCTTGGTAAAGTTCGATGCGTTGTTGAGCTAGGAGACGCTTTTCGTCAAGTGCCTCCAATTCCCGCAGACGACGACGTTGATTGTCTTCTTCTGTGAGATCGTTTGTGATGGCCACACGGAGCGAAGGTATCTGTATCTCGAGAGGCAGTACTGCTTCGCTCCCGTAGACCAGGGAGAATGGAGTGTTGCCTGTTGGGGTCCGTACCGTTGTGCGGTAGGCCCAAAGGCATTCGCCAAGCTTTTCGTCCCAGTCGCGTTTGTTGGATGACACGACTTTTTTGAGTAGCCTGACGATAGTTTTGTTGAATGCCTCGGCCAATCCGTTTGCTGCCAGATTGTAGGCGGTTGAGGCCACGTTTTGAATGCGATTCTTGTCACAGAACCTGCTGAAAATGTGGCTGATAAACTGAGGACCATTGTCATGGATGATTCGCCGGGGTACCCGAAACGGTAAATGATATGGTGTTTGATAAAGCTGACCACCCTGGAGCTTTTTACTTCTGCTAGTGGGACTGCTTCCGCCCATTTGGAGAAGTAATCGGTGATGGCCAGGATGAAGCGGTGTCCTCTCGATGAAGGAGGGGTGATTGGCCCTACAATGTCCATGCCCCAGGCTTCGAATGGCCAGGAGGCGACTGTAGGATGTAGAGGTTCAGATGGTGTATGTATGAAATCTGCATGAAGTTGGCATGCATGGCACTTCTTAGCATATTCCACTGCGTCGGCAACCATGGTTGGCCAGTAGTAGCCCATACGTCGCAGTCGATCTTGCAACTTAGGCCCTGGTTGGTGAGCTCCGCAAGTTCCGTCATGAGCTTCTCGAAGAGCTTCGGCCGCTTCTTCGTTAGACAGGCATCGAAGGAGAAGCCCGTCGAAGGAGCGTCGGTACAGCGTTTTAGTGGCTGTATCGTAGTAGAATCGAAGAGAGCGTCTCCTGACTGAGACGGCTTCCTTCGGGTCCTCTGGAAGGATTCCGTAGACAGCGAAGTCGATGAACGGGAACCTCCAATCTCGGACATTAACCCCAGTGTTTGTCGGCATGGCGTGAGCCATTTGCAAACATAGGTTATTTCTGGGACAAATCAAGTCTCGGCCAGTTACCGTGACATAGTGTTGAGTCCCAAGGGGCGCGGCCAATGAGGCTGCGAGGCCAGCTAGAGCGTCAGCCTCCAAGTTTTGTAGGCGGGGTACATGTTCGATGAAGAACCCAGTGAAGGTTGAAATGATGTTCAATGCAACTTCATGGTAAGGGATCAAATCTTCATGGCGAACCTCGTATTGCCCCCGAATCTGGTTTACGACGAGTTTCGAGTCGCCGTAGGCTTCCAGATGATCCACCCCCAGCTGTTGTGCTAACTGGAGTCCCATGACGAGTGCATTGTACTCAGCAACATTGTTGAAGCACGGCTTCGAAAGGGAGTATGCGCGCTGGATGACCAGCTGATCGGGGGAGACTAAGACTACCCCCACTCCTGCGATGATTTGGCCATTGGGGCCCGTTCTTGAGGCGCCATCGAAGAACATCCGCCAAACGGGGCTTCCTTCAGTGACGTTTGATTCTTGAACTTCATCCGGGATGTCTTCATAGAGTTTGAAGATTCTGGGATGGGGTGTGCAGCTAAAAAGTCAGCCAGAGCCTGACCCTTGACTGCCTTCTGCGGGACAAACACCATGTTGTATGGTGTTAGTAGGATCGCCCATGTAGCCACGCCGGGAGTTAATGACC